>JAVJIF010026280.1:0-69828 GCA_038442645.1 Agave tequilana
TTCTTGATTCGAAAGCTTGTCAACCTCAACTTCAAGGAAGATAAGTCCATCGTCGAGCATCTCAATCAAATTCAAAATATTGTGAATCATCTTACTGCCATAAAGATGGTGTTTGGAGGATGAGCTTCAAACACTTCTCTTAATTAGCTCGCTACCAGAAAGTTAGGAGACTTTTTGGTCTCTTTAAGCGACTCCGCTCTTGACGGAGTGGTGTCCATGAGCCAAGTTGCAAGCAACCTTCTCAATGAAAAGATCCGAAGGAAATCTTTCTGTTCTTCTCATTCTCAAGCTCTTGTCACTGAGAATAGGGGAGGAGAAAAAAATGGCAACCTTACAACCATGACAAGTCGAGAGGAAGATCAAAAACTCAGAAAGACATCACTTGTCATTATTATGGAAAGAATGGACACATAAGCGGGAATGCCGCAAATTCAAGAGATCAAAAAGAATGATGGGCCAATGAGAAGCAAGAAGACAATGATAGTCTAACTACTGCCGCCATTGATGGTTCTTAACTACTCTCAGCACATGAGATGGTAGCAACACAATTATCACAATCAAATAAGAACAACAAGATATAGAGAGAAATTAGTGAGTGTGAGCAATTTTAATTTTCTAACCAGTAAGAAGTTCTGGCCTTGATCGAGGGGCAAACGTTATCCGATCAAGACAAAATTTCAAATTATTGTTCCTGAGATATTGGGGCTCACATCCAACGGTCAAATCGTCGATCTGTGTCCTCTTTTGTTCTCAGTTATCCACCTTGTTCTAGTAATTTCATTTCATGCTGTCCACTCTTCGGAGTGAAATATATTATTGATTGTTGATTGTTGGTGGCCCTCTAGTAATAGTAATCCCATCATTTGGAGACAGTGGAAGATTAAATCTGGACTAGGTCCCGTGATTTTTCTTTGGGTGGTTTTTTTCACGTAAAAAGTTCGCGTGCCTCATTTACTATTTTGTACTACTTTACATTACTCATTTCATCTCAACACAAAAAGGAAAATTATATTTGCAATTTTAATAGTTTTCCCAACAATTAGAGCAATCTTGCATCTCTAAAACATGAACGCAAAGTTAAACTATAGAGAAATGTGAAGTTATGCAAGGATGATCATCATCCAAAAAAGGATAATGATGGGTTTTGTTTAATTAATTAATTAAAACAGTGGTGTCCATGACCAAAGCCTAACCAAGCATATATAACAAGTAAGGACAATAACTAAAATAAACAACTAATTAAATAGCTCATTGTCAACAATTCACACAGCACCCTGCTCCATTAATGAAGAAGCCCAAGAAGCTAAATCAGTAGCTTGAAGAAGGTAGCAGCATTACTGTTGCCATTCTATATCTACCAGCAGTAATCAGTATCAGCAGCATTCTCATTGACCCCAAAAATATCGAAGAAAAAGAGCTATTCTACTTGACCAAGGATCAGTCCTTTCGTTTCAAAGTGATCTTCAATCAAAAGCGACTCTGATGTTTGACAAGAGATGTACTAGCACTATCAGGCTTCGTAATTGATACGCTGCTAATGGAGAAGCACAAGAAAAGACTTGCATTGCTGAAAGCTATTGTGATGTTAGAGATAACTACCCAGCTAATTTGTACAGAATCACCACAAAATTAAAAACTCAGACTGTTCCCATTGGCTACGGTTGTAGGTTCTCGTGTTTGTTTATAAGAACACTTATCATTTATCAGAACACAAAATCTCTTGACTACTTCTTTGTCTATACTGCCTATATGCTATAATTAGAGCATTAATCGTCAGAGCAAAACCGGTTGCCATTTTAGTAACCTTGTTTCTTATTTGCGAAATTCTACTCGCATTCACTTTTTTTACAGTACGCAATCCTTTCTTTTTATCCACTTATCAATTTCTACTTATCATAATTTGATCTATACACTCTTAAAACTTTTCAAAATATTCTTTTCTATCTTATCATCATAGATTTAAAATTACACTGAACCCCATCAAAACAAACTTTTGCACTTTCGTAATTTGTATCTCCTTCCAGCATACTTCATTGACTGCCTCCATCTCTGTGTCTCATATCAATAAAAACCCCTTCATCTCTCTCTTCGAAGCAAATCCCCATCCCCATCTCTCTCTTCGAAGAAAAGCTCCCATCCTTCATTTTTTTCTCCAGTAAAGAAAATCGAAACAAGCTCCAGCAAAAAAAAACCGAGGTGAACATGCTCGGCACATGGATTTTATCTCATGTACATTACCATGCTTCCATACATTTAAACATCAAAAAATTCGAGTATCATCTCATGCAATTTAACACCGATTTGTTTCGAGCATTGATGCACATGGATTTCTCAATGTTGCACATCCATTTAAAATTCTTGTGATACAGATCCAAAGGGGCGGGCGGGCGCTCCTTCGCGTGAAGGACCTCGTGATGGTCCTTCTCACGAGGAGTCGTTGGATTGTCTCCCGATTTGGTTGCTTTAAGATTTGGGTGGAAATATCAGTTATCTCTAACTCCTCTGTATCAAGGGCTCCACTCACTCCCCCTTTCCGCAGCCCCACCCCGACCACGACATTCCAGTGCCTCCATCGAGCCAGCATCGATGGTCGTCGATGTCGGGGCGTTGCATCGCCGATCCCCCGGATCTGCCCCCTCTCCCCCTCTCTCCCCCCCCCCCCCCCCCCCCCCCCCCCCTCCCTCCTCCCTCCCTCCTACGTCAACAAGCTCGATGCTTAAACCTTCCAAGTGATTATTATAGCCTGCGCAACGTTGGCAGCTTAATTCCACAAGGTTGATGTGTGGGTGTGGCTGTGGAATTATTACAAACAGTTGGCGTGCACTGTTCATTCTCTCTTCCAATTGATTTGAACGGCTCCAGAAATGAAGTATAATACTTGTGAATCTTGGTGGGTTTGAAGAGAGAGAAAAAAGGATGTGCCTTGTGAACAACAACCTTGCCATATTGATCAAATACGAACCCTTTTGAGCAGATTATTACATTAGGGACAAGAAAAAAAGAGTGATTTGATCCATTGAAACACAACTCATAATGGTGATAACTTTTTTCCCTTTTTTGCTGTTCGATCGAGCGCCTAGAGTTTCTGTACTATGTAAAAAGATTCAATCGAGCGCTGAATTTATTATCGAATTGTGAGATTTGAGATTCGATCGCGGGAAATTGGAGGATGCATATCGAGGAATTGAAGGGTGCATATTGAAAATATGTTACCGAATTTTTATTTTTCTTTTTTAATTCAATTCCAAGTGATTCTCTCCGGCGGCCATCAAACGTCGTACCCTATCCCCACCTCTCGCAAACCCTCAAGCTCCTCCTCCTTCACGATGCCACCCCCCAAGTCTCCGAAGAGATCCTCGCCGTCTCGCCGTCGTCGAACGCCAAGGCATAGCACAGGGTTGCCGCCGTAGGCAGCGAGCAGTCTATGCTGCCGCTTTTGTCGCCCTCGACCTTGAACACGAACGTGGGTTGGGGGGAGTGGTAGGGCCCTTAATAACGGAGAAGTTGGAGATAACTGATATTTCCTCCTGAATCTTAAAACAATCGAATCCGGAGACAATCAAATGGCTTCTCTCGCGAAGGACCATCACGCAGTCCTTCTCGCAGAGGAGACAACCCGCTCCCGATCCAAAGCAGAGGCTTACGTTAGCATTCCTGGGTGGTTTGGGAGGGCGGCCGGGCAATTCATCGTGCATCTTGCAAATGTAAAAACAATAGCAATCAAAAGGATAATTCTTCGGATGCCAAGAATGTGGATTGCACACGATAACGAATTTCTTTTTGTTACACCTCTCGGCTATCAATCTCATATCTTGGTCACTGAAGGACTTGACAGCTGATGTTTTAATCCTAATGGGATGGAAGGAAAGGGAATGCGATGTGGATGATCATCCGTATTCAGCCTTTACTGATCGAATTAAATTCTTGAAAAGAAAGAAGAGAGGAAGAAGAGTTTTAGGGTTTAGAGAGAATTTTGATAGGGGATGCAGAAAGAAAAGAATTGGTTCCTGTGTGAGCCACAAACACATATTATAAGACGACCAATCCTGCGTTGACACGTGGATAAAATGTCGGATTTCAAGAGACAAATTTTAAATTCTTTGAACCTCTTATAATATTATAAGAGTGTCAATCTCACGTGTCAAAGATGTAGAATCTAAAAATAATGTCAACACAAATCTAAAACAAAGGATGATTAGCATTAAATATAAACTTGCACAAAAGGAAATTAAATCACAGAAAGTAAATCAAATACAAATACAAGTGATTTATCCTGATTCGGTCCTATTGACCTACATCCAGTCCCCAAACCACCCGCTTAAGATTTTCCTTTAACCTTTGATTTTGTACACCCAAAATCAACATCTTGTACACCACTTGACAACTCCCCTTTACCAAATGTATACAACTCTTCTTAACACCAAGAAGACAACAACACCTTATACAACTTCTCTTCAACCCAAAGATGCTCTTGTATAATATTTCTCTTTGAGTAATTACAATCAATCCTATAAGTCTTGAATCTATATGTGATCGTGAATAAGGACTCTTATAAGTGGACTCTCAGAATTCTTCACTAAAGGATTAGAATCTGTGTGAAAAATAGAAAGTGGATACAGTTTTCTGAAAAACAGATTTTTGAACAGAGTTTTCGGGCAGAAAACTATTGATATGAATTGGTGCTTTTAGCCAATAAAAAATATCCCTATTTATAGGTGAAATCTATAGTCAATCAGAGAAGTTATTAACTTGAATTTGAATTTTGAAACGTTAGATAAAACACCAGAAATCAGAAACCGACTAACAGTCAGAAACTACCATTAGTCGACTTGAGGAAGAGGGTTAGTCGACTAGGGTAACAAGTTTTGCCTATAGTAGTCGACTTATAGTGGGGTCAGGTCGACTAGGGAATGACTGATACAAATGACATGTTTTTGAAAATTAAACTTAGTCGACCAGCAGTATTTATAAGTCGACTACAACTACTATTAGTCGACTAGGGAATAGAATAAGTCGACTAATCATGGTATGCAGAACAGAAACAGAGAGTTGGTATGTATCTAAAGCAAAACTAAGTCGACTATAGTTAGGAGTAAGTCGACTATAAGTGATATAAGTCGAACAATCAAGAGTATAAGTCGACTATAGGGCTTGATGTGTGTGTGTGTGTGTGTTCAAGGCTTTTAACATTCTAATAAATATTACAATACACATCCATAGTGTAACGGTCCCAGATTTCTAATGATCTCAATTTGTATAAACAACTCTATTGATTAACAGATTATCATACTCATCTCTACTATCCCTGAAAATTTTAGCAGCACCTCCTTTGTAAATACTGAATGTCCAAATATACATTTCATATCACAATAATTTCGGCCAACACCAGCCTGCTTATCCTCAATCCAAGCATATAAACTAACTCAACAATCGCCCACACAATCATAAATATAATTCGGCTCACACGGCCTCTTATATGAAAACTCAATAATTAAGTACTCGAGAGCACCCCTCTCGGCATCCACATAATAATGTCAAACCATCTTTAACTCCAACTCATCATAATTATAACCAAACTCATATCTCCATACAATACATGGATTCAGACTATCCATCAATTCAACACTAACACTTGCTATAAGTACACGTTAAATAGGATAATGAACATATATAACAAGAACTAAATTACAATCACACAAAGTACAACTCTAAAACTTTTTATGTAACAGGATTTCCAACAAGGCGCTTGAAAGCTTACATTGAGTCTTCGCCTTACCATGACCTGAAAATATAATAATCTGTGGGGGGGGTGAGCTCAACAGCTCAGTGAGGAGATAAAGAAAAAAAAATCAGAGGATGATGAATATAATCAATAATAAGCATGATTTTTTGAGTAATAGAGCAAATCTGGATGAATAAGAGAAACAGAGAATCAATAACATAGAATGAAACAATTGGGCTCCAAAATCTTCGGGGACGGTCCGACTCTTTTGGTCCTTGATTTCTTATGACATTTCTCTGTACTCTATGCTACACGCTACAAGGTCTATAAGCTCTGTAAAATAATAACTCGGCGATTTTAATTTATCATCAAAATTTTCTTATGTATTCATAGTATGTATCACATACATATTTCATATATCATGCACGGACGCGCCAATCACACACCCACCATCTTATATATATAGTGCATACGTTCAGATAACACATGCATAACAAAACAAACTTTATATCTAGCAATCTCATCGCATTTCACATATATCAGTATCACATTACACTTCAAGTAATGCATAGATTAATATGTACACTTTCACACAATTTATAGTATTTCATTTCAATCAGCTAAATCTGTATTCTGATTTTTTTTCATTATCATATACGATCCAACATACCCCTACTGTCACACAACATATGTATCACACATAGTCATACATTCTCAATCATTTATAAAGATGCAAAATATGTATATCATAGCACCGTCTTAGCACTCCGCCCGTGCAATACGGGTCCCTTCTTCCAATATGATATATAGCACCGTATTCGCGCTCCGCCCATGCAATACGGGTCCCTTCCTCCGGATATATGTATATAGCACCATCTTCGCACTCCGTCCGTGCAATACGGGTCCCTTCCTCCGGATATATGAACGTATATAATGCAATAACACCGTCTTTCCCCGCCTACCGGCTCCCGCCCGGCCCCTTCCTCCAATGAGAAAGAAAGCGAAAGACATACTTATATTACATACAGATAACAACCAGTGTAGTAACAATCTGAATATCAATTAAACACTATGGTTTGCTTTGCAGCTCATCAGTTCTATTACTGAAGAACTTCATGTGGTTCACTGCGTGTGTATACATTCACTCAGATAACAATCACTTCATCATATTACAACAATCTGACCATTTATTATAGTTCGATTCTCAGTTTATCACTTCTATCACTGGGGAATGTTGTAATTCACTGTATACATGTATGCAAACAAGTTACATTTCACCTTCCTATCTTAGTAATTCTATTATAAATAAGATGTACATGGTTTACTGGTTATACAATCACACATGAGTTGAAAGGCAACAGTAAAGTGACCTACGTATCTCATTCATGTAAAATTGTTCTCATTCATATTATCAACAACTGCGTATCCAGATAGAGGTGTATGTGTATGAGTATGTATAACTGTATCCTCATGTTACACTTAATCACATTCATACTTCAGTATCATTCATATGTAACAATCAATTTACACACGAAATATTACCAATGTCAATCGTTCAGTATTTCGTCTAACAATTGATTACACTTTTAATACATAAATTCCTAATTCGTACAAGTAAGTCTTGCATTTAGCTATACTCCACCCTTCATACATCTTATTGTTTAACTGATAGAGTTGATTAGCCCACCAATCAAGTTTTTGACTTACTCTAATTGTTCACTATAGATGATTGCTCAATAGTTATACTCTAACAACATTCACATTTCTTTTATCAAAATTCTTACGCGCATTCACAAGGTATAATACTTAATGATTTAAGTTCAGTATGCAAGTGTAAATGATCATCAAATTTCATATCGATTTTTGAGTTTATCAAGAGTTTATTGGTTCTTCCGTTCTCCTTTTAGGTGATTAAGTGTTATCGTCACCAACCCACATATTGGGTTCAAGTAATTATTGTAAGTTCACCTAGAGGGGGGTGAATAGGTGATGGCTAATCTAATGGTCACTTAATGCCAAATAATGCAAATAATGCGGAATCTAAAACAAATATGACTTAATTAAATCTTTTACACTAAACACTATGTATAACACAAGAGTGTAGCCGAATTCCCTTTGCAAGGCTCTGGACTAAACCCCTCTTGATTCCTCTTGAATGGGTTGAGGTGTCGCGTTGGCTCTCTTGGTTGAATACAAGTGTTAGCAACAATCCCACGCAAGTATATAACAATTAAGCACAAGGTATATCAAGCATGTAAAAGTAAAGACAATGTAAGTAATGCAAGATATAAAAGAGAGAGAGAGAGAGAGAGAGAGAGAGAGAGAGAGAGAGAGTGAGCAATCGCAAACACAAAGGTATGTTTCGAGGTTCGAGCACACTTGCTCTACATCCCCGCCTTCGACACACGAAGGATTTCCACTATGCAAGATCCCAATGGATCTCTCCTCGGTGCCGCAACACCTACAAGCCCTCGGACTCCCTAGTCCCGTACACAACGCAAACTCACTAGCTCGCCGAGGCCGCACCTCAAACCACCGAGTTCACACAAGAACTCTAAACCACCACGAGCACACTTGCCCGTCTCCTCAAAGAACAAAGAAGGAAATCTTTGGTGATCACAACACTTTGATCACCTAAAGCACTTCTCACTACAACACACCTATAAAATGAATAATCAATGGATAGCTCAAGTGTGGTGTGAGAAAAACAAGGATGAAAGCTATGGTGAAAAACTCAAGAATTCTCTTTTAACACTCTTATAAATTCTTCCCTTTTGATTGGAAGTATTAGCACTCTATTTTGTGGAGAAAACTCTTCTGAAAATATGGGAAAAACTGGCTCTAAAGGTCTCCAAAATCTTAGCTTCAAATAATGACAAGAACCCCAATTTATAGGCTGCCAGAAAACTAGCCGTTGGGATCTGTCAGTACTGCCGGTCGACCGGTCCGGTCGACCGCCAACGGTCAAAAATCCGACCGTTGGAGCCTCCGGTCGACCGGCCGGTCGACCGAGCAACTGGAGGAGAGTTGAACTCTCTGTCGGTCGACCCGTGCGGTCGGCCGAGATTTCCAGAGAGCAGAGCTCTCTGGAGCGGTCGACCGGCACGGTCGGCCGTCCACCAGTGCACAAAGGCGTGCACGTCTGTGCACGTCGGTCGACCGGTCCGGTCGACCGACTTCAGGATTAGTCGACTTATAAAGGTCGTAAGTCGACTTATCCGAAGCCTGAAACAGTTTTCTGGGATTCAAAGGTTGGTCTTTTTGGCTTTAATAAAATCCCATAAAATACATAAAAATCTACAAAAATAGTTTTACCAATATACTTTGAAATACAAACATGCTTGCACAAAATCAAGGCATGTTATAAAAGATTGGACTATTTTTGTAACTTGGAAATATTTGGCTCATGATAAAAACTGTTTTTCCAAAACATGTTTTTCTAAACTTTGTTTTTCCAAAACATCTTCAAAATACAAAAACAAGATATTATAGTTCATTTTAAGGCATGGTGTGTATGGATATGATCCACTACACAATCAAGATGAAATATCTATGTTTTTAGTATTAAGCATAAAACTTTGTTTTGGTTGAAAGATGTAAACATGAATATCAAAAACCAAAACTATGTTTTTCCAAAATGAAAGTCTTTTCTAAATCTGAAAATTCTTTTATGAAAAGACAAGTAAATCAAGAGTGTGTGTGTGATATATACTTGAGCAATCCACCAACTATTCTATCCTTTACATTTTATCTAAAACATAAAAATCTTATACCTAGACACAAATCTTCATCTTCTTGAAGTCTTCACTTGAAGGCTTCTCATCTTCTTGACTTGGTCCAAGCTTGATCCAAAAACTCCTTGGATCACACCGTGCTAGCTCCAAATCTTGACATTTTATCCTTTGTTGAGCTATGCACCTATTAAGATCTTGATAATGAATCTGTCACTAATTAAACACAAGATCATTAGTAATCATAACTTCATGAGTTGATCATCATCAAAACTAGGGTGATAGGCCTTTGGGCCAACAATCTCCCCCTTTTCGATGATGACAAAGCTCATGAAGTTATATATGCATGGATTAAAGTAAAGCTTCAAAGAAGCTCCCCCTTAACTCATGCATAGACATAAATAATAGATATTCAATGAGGCACATGAGTATGTATGCAAGTATGGAGATAAAAATTGCAACAAGCATAAATCAAAATCTTTTTCTCCTATTTGCAATACAAAAATATATGCATTATTAACAAGGAAGACAAATACTTCTCCCCTTAAGCAATGAAAACATGCATATAAACTCAAATACTTCTCCCCCTTTTTGTCACTCATCAACAAAGGGTTAAAGTAAAAGCAAATCAAACAAATTTTACTCCCCTTTTTGTCAAAAGCAAAGAGATCAAGAAGGGGTAATCAATCGATAAAAATTTATATGCGATATACATTCATGAAGAGGAAGACGCTAAGTTAACTTCCCTACACATATGCATTATATGAAGAAGGGATGACAAGCCCTAACTCACATAACACATATTATGTAATGCATAAGAGGAGATGTGAAGCTCCCCCTACACACGTATATCATATAAAGAAGAGTTATCAAGCTCCTCAATTTATAATATACTCAACATGAATCCATATGTAAGAGAGATGTTAAGCTCTCCTTGCATATAGGAAATACGAATCAAAAATTTTGAATTTCTTTTATCAAAACAAATTTTGAACTTTCTTAATAAGACACATTTTGAGATATCAAATCAACATATTTTTTTTGAATTTTGATATCAATCTTGAAAACATATTGCATAAGCTTTAAGAACAATTGAAAGTTTAAATTAAGCTTAGCAAATAGATCACATGTATGAAAAGAGAATACCAATAGAAATTGATAAAATTTAAATTTGAAAGCATTCATACATACAATCAAAATACGAGTATATAAAAATCATATTGATACCAATTGAAAATATCCAATGATACCAATTGAAGAGTAAGCTTATCATATACTCTACCATATGAAGAATTTGCACTAGTTAATATGAAAATGTTTTAACACTAGTACGAAATTCTTCAAGCAACGAACAAAGCAAAAATGTCAATGTAATCTCAATATTCCTTTAAATCATCACACATTTTTTTAAAAAAATTTTATATTTCAAGATATATGTATGTTTTGACAACATAATAAGTATACATACATATCTCTTAAACACAATTGAGTCCATATAAATAGATTTGCATTAAAGGCAAATGACTCAAGAGGTATACATGTATATCTTAAAGTTTAGCAAAATACACATATACATGAAATGAAAAACACATGATCAAAAATCAAATTCAAAAAGTGAGAATACAAGTTTAAAAATGTATGTATCATCAAAACCAAGCAATACAAGCACATTTTATGGGTTCAAATAAGCATTCAAGCACAAATATAAATAGATTTATTTGTGGCCCACGATATGTACAAGTATAAATCCTAGTGTTGACAAAAACTAACATATAAACTAATATTCAAATCATGAAGCATCAAATAAATTTTGAGAAAAATAGAATTATGTGTCAATCTTAAAAACTATTTGAAGAATAAATAACTAGTATAAATTGTTTTTGAGAAAACTAGTTAAAAATCCTTCAAATATATCAAATCTTATGTTTTTCATAAAACATAACTAGATACACAAAAATTTAAGCACTCATGGTCTATAAAACTCAAAATATTTTTAACAAAAGTGTGAGTGTTAAACGATCACGTATATAGCATTTTATGAAAATAGTCAATGAAGCTCAAAAAGATCATAAGTCACATTTTTTTTTAAACAAAAACACGAAAAATCATTTTTCATCAAAACACTAATCTTCATGGTATATGTATGATTAATCCAATCCTAACAATACACATACATATCCCAAATCTAAAAGAGTCTATTAATGATGTTTGCATGAAGGCAAGAGACTCACGGGTATACATGTATATTTATTAGATTTGAATTTAAAATATATATACATGAAGTAAAGCATAAAAATAAGGCAAAAATATGTATAAAAGAGAATCATCAAAACTAACCTATACATATGCATATAGTGGGTACAAATGAGCATGAAGTTCAATCATATATGAATCAATTGTAATTCACTATTTGTACATGTATAAATGTAAGTTTGACACATTCTACATCTAAGCATGTAAATACCTCATGAAGCACAAAAATACATAAAACATGAACATGCTATGAATATTATGAATGAACAAGCATGTACATAAAATAGGAGTTTAGAAATTGTTACCAACTCCAAAGCTCCTAAAATGGTGGTTGTCCCACCAAAGCTCCTTGATAGAGATGCATCCCAAAAGTATGTCCATCGTGTCCAAGTGCATCCACTACCAAGGCACCAATCCTCTCACGTCTTGTGAGAGCCCTCACCTACATCAAAAGCAAAAGGTGGGGGTTTTGGTACCCATATTTTCTTGGGTCCTTTGGGGTTAGACTTGTAAGGAACCCAAAATCTTCTATAATTAGCAAAATTTAAAGAATTAATATTATCATAACAAAACTTTGCTAAATGGCCTTTGCGGCCACAATGTGTACATATGTACACCTTAGTATGCTTATGAGTGGGTGTATGATCATGGTGTGTAACATAAGCATGTGAATGTGCATGAACATGTGGAACTTGTTTCTTTTGAAATAAGGATTCCAATCTAGTATGATTGAATGCACATGAGCTCAAATTAGAGCTCAAATTATCTATTTTATTTTTCAACATATTTATCTCATTAGTGGTGGCATGTAAAGCATGATGAGATATATGATCATTTTTCTTTTTCTTTTTACAAATATCTTCTTTTTCTTTTTCACAAATTTTTCTTTTCAAAGATTTATTTTCTTGAAAAACAACTTTTTTTTTTTTTTCACCAAATCAATTTTATTTTTCAAACTTGTGTTTCCTTCACAAAGATCATTCAATTTAGACAAGAGGGAAACATTTTCATTCTTCAAAAACTCATTTTCTTTTTCTAAGCATGCCATTTTATTTTCTAATGAATCTTTTTCATTAAGCATGGCATCAAAATTCTTTTTCAAATTTTTGTTATCTTTTTCTAAACATGCAATGTTAGATTTAAATGAATCTTGTTCTATATGCATGCAAGCAATGTTCTTTTTCAAATTTTTATTTTCCTTTTTAATCATGTCATATTTCTCAAGAATTGTTTGGCAAAATGAAGTGAGCTCATCATATGACATGTCCTCATCATCGGATTCGGAGGTTACCTCAAGGGGGTTATCCCCTTTGACCATATAGCATACGTTGGAGATGTCGCTTCCAACGTCCGAATCGCTCCCCGCATAGTATAGATCCTTTTCGCCAAGGGAGGTGAGGGTGTTCCATACTATAAAAGCCGAATCAATATTAGCAACTCTAGATAAATAAACATCATCTAGGGTAGACTTTAAAGCATTAAGGGCTTTTGAGTTAGCCTCAAAATTCTTACCATCTAAAGAATATGCATTATTAGTAGTGGCAAGATATACATGAATGCCTAAGGCCTTGAGGTACAATGACATCTTAACCTTCCAAATTTGGATGTTAAGAATGTCAAAGGTGGGTGGT
The DNA here is from genome assembly GCA_038442645.1 of Agave tequilana. Classification (NCBI taxonomy): domain Eukaryota; kingdom Viridiplantae; phylum Streptophyta; class Magnoliopsida; order Asparagales; family Asparagaceae; genus Agave; species Agave tequilana. The sequence continues at coordinate 13,338 of JAVJIF010026280.1, forward strand.
GACATGAAGTCCATGGTGTGTGTACAAATCTTGTGATTAGCCTATAAATGAGGATCTTTAACTCTAGGTTGTTAGACCCAAATCAGAGTACCAAGCTCTGATACCAATTGTAAGTTCACCTAGAGGGGGGGTGAATAGGTGATGGCTAATCTAATGGTCACTTAATGCCAAATAATGCAAATAATGCGGAAGCTAAAACAAATATGACCTAATTAAATCTTTTTACACTAAACACTATGTATAACACAAGAGTGTAGCCGAATTTCCTTTACAAGGCTCTGGACTAAACCCTTCTTGATTCCCCTTGAATGGGTTGAGGTGCCGCGTTGGCTCTCTTGGTTGAATACAAGTGTTAGCAACAATCCCACGCAAGTATATAACAATTAAGCACAAGGTATATCAAGCATGTAAAAGTAAAGACAATGTAAGTAATGCAAGATATAAAAGAGACAAAGAGAGAGAGAGAGAGAGAGAGAGGAGCATTGCAAACACAAAGGTATGTTTCGAGGTTCGAGCACACTTGCTCTACATCCCCGCCTTCGACACACGAAGGATTTCCACTATGCAAGATCCCAATGGATCTCTCCTCGGTGCCGCAACACCTACAAGCCCTCGGACTCCCTAGTCCCGTACACAACGAAAACTCACTAGCTCGCCGAGGCCGCACCTCAAACCACCGAGTTCACACAAGAACTCTAAACCACCACGAGCACACTTGCCCGTCTCCTCAAAGAACAAAGAAGGAAATCTTTGGTGATCACAACACTTTGATCACCTAAAGCACTTCTCACTACAACACACCTATAGAATGAAAATCAATGGATAGCTCAAGTGTGGTGTGAGAAAAAAAGGATGAAAGCTATGGTGAAAAACTCAAGAATTCTCTTTTAACACTCTTATAAATTCTTCCCTTTTGATTGGAAGTATTAGCACTCTATTTTGTGGAGAAAACTCTTCTGAAAGTATGGGAAAAACTGGCTCTAAAGGTCTCCAAAATCTTAGCTTCAAATAATGACAAGAACTCCAATTTATAGGCTGCCAGAAAACTAGCCGTTGGGATCTGTCAGTACTGCCGGTCGACCGCCACGGTCAAAAATCCGACCGTTGGAGCCTCCGGTCGACCGGCCGGGTCGACCGAGCAACTGGAGGAGAGTTGAACTCTCTGTCGGTCGACCCGTGCGGTCGGCCGAGATTTCCAGAGAGCAGAGCTCTCTGGAGCGGTCGACCGGCTCGGTCGGCCGTCCACCAGTGCACAAAGGCGTGCACGTCTGTGCATGTCGGTCGACCGGTCCGGTCGACCGACTTCAGGATTAGTCGACTTATAAAGGTCGTAAGTCGACTTATCCGAAGCCTGAAACAGTTTTCTGGGATTCAAAGGTTGGTCTTTTTGGCTTTAATAAAATCCCATAAAATACATAAAAATCTACAAAAATAGTTTTACCAATATACTTTGAAATACAAACATGCTTGCACAAAATCAAGGCATGTTATAAAAGATTGGACTATTTTTGTAACTTGAAAATATTTGGCTCATGATAAAAACTGTTTTTCCAAAACATGTTTTTCTAAACTTTGTTTTTTCAAAACATCTTCAAAATACAAAAACAAGATATTATAGTTCATTTTAAGGCATGGTGTGTATGGATATGATCCACTACACAATCAAGATGAAATATCTATGTTTTTAGTATTAAGCATAAAACTTTATTTTGGTTGAAAGATGTAAACATGAATATCAAAAATCAAAACTATGTTTTTCCAAAATGAAAGTCTTTTCTAAATCTGAAAATTCTTTTATGAAAAGACAAGTAAATCAAGAGTGTGTGCGTGATATATACTTGAGCAATCCACCAACTATTCTATCCTTTACATTTTATCTAAAACATAAAAATCTTATACCTAGACACAAGTCTTCATCTTCTTGAAGTCTTCACTTGAAGGCTTCTCATCTTCTTGACTTGGTCCAAGCTTGATTCAAAAACTCCTTGGATCACACCGTGCTAGCTCCAAATCTTGACATTTTATCCTTTGTTGAGCTATGCACCTACTAAGATCTTGATAATGAATCTGTCACTAATTAAACACAAGATCATTAGTAATCATAACTTCATGAGTTGATCATCATCAAAACTAGGGTGATAGGCCTTTGGGCCAACAATTATGTATTGGTTGTCATTTATGGCAATCATCCATATACAATCCCATTAGTCATTCTAGTTTCATATGACTTGGTTACATTAAGAGCTTCAGACTTATTCACTTGACCATAGCCACATCCAGTTAGTACATTAGGAAGTTTAACTTTTACTTGTACACTAGTATAGTTTTCACTGATTGTGTCATCATATCTACTTCTTATTCTTGCACTAACTAACTGACCCATTTTTACATGCAAAATTGAGAAGGGCTTAGAGGTCCACAGTTAGAGTACGAGGGTACTTAATTAAGTTAGCATATACAAGATTAACTCATACGCATCTTGCTATCGGATGTAGTCTCGCCTTATCTTCCTTAATTCCTAATGGTTGTATTCATAGCCATAATTGAATACTTGGCTTCTAAACTCAAAATTTGTATTTTACGGCTTTCAATCGTTCATCGGGCTAACTTGATTGTTCATATAAAGGAACCATCATAAAATCTTTCCCTCCTACTTGTGAAAAATCATATCCTTACTTTGTGACACGGATAATTCAGCCTAATGCAGTATGCGAGAACAAGGTGGACAATATTAGAAAGAATTCATCAACTTGTAGTGCAAATATTTGTGATAAGACTAAATGACGACAATTAAGAAGAGACATAGCCGAAACTTTCCAGAATTTAGCAATTATGCGCAAAAGATCCTTAAGGATAATAAACATGGGTTACTCGCCCATAACCTAATCTAATAGTCTTTGACAAATTTCTCAATTGCTCTATGTACAATTCAAGCCCTTCTCACTTATTGAATAACTATTGAATCATTTAACCATAAAAGTTTTTCTACAATCAGATTTTCATTTTTCAAGCTTCACATATCATACTCACATTTTAAGGTGCACTATTTGTGACTTTAAGTATACAATCTCGATTTAGGAGGAAAATTAGTGATGTATAGAAGTCACATGAGTATTTCGCTTCCTAGTACATATGATGCATACAACACTACTGCAACATAGTCCAAACGCCTAGAAGAAGTTCAAGTGCAGGTGATCAAGAGAATTGGAGGATGATGTGAATTTACAGAATGATATGGCATACCCAAATAATTACCTCATCAAATAGGTGTCAAAGAAAATAAAAAGAAATTAGACTACACTTGAGGTATGTATTAAACCCACTCTTAATGTATTCGTGATTGCTCTTGTTACTTAATAGAATTCTCTGGAAATTTGGTAGCTTAGGAAAAGTTAGAAAAGGTTGTTAAATAAACAATACATAGTCAAAACGAGCAACGAGAGAGTTCCGGCCTACTATCTCTTCCCTTCAGGGCCAAGATATCCTTTAAAGCTTCCATGACTTATATTTTGCAAATTGCAACTTTCGGATATAACTTAATTAAATCTTTCATTATAAGATCATGAGATTTTCTTTCTTAGAGCATCAATCAAGGCATTAATGTTGACACTTTAAAAAAGACAAGATTCTGACTGGCCTGATGATTGGTAGTCAAAAGTGCATTTTTATCATAACATTTACCATCACATTTTCATATTTATTCATTTAATTCTGCACAATTATTAATAATTTATAATTTATTGTGTGCAGGCCTCGAATTATTATTTTAATAATAAATAAAGCTTAATGAAGCCCAAAAGCCCACATTTGAAGCCCAAGTGCAAAAGTGCAAATATCAATTATCAAAGTGCAAATTATGCAAGGGCTAAAGTTGCAATTATTAAAGATGAGGGAAGGATAGAATTCTACCCAACCCTAAACTCTTGCAGGATGAGCATAAAAGCCAAAGATAATAAGAAAATTCGTTTAAAAGAGATTGGGAGAATTCAAGATCTAGGTAACTTGATTTCTAAGTTATCTCGAAATCCCAAGATGAAGAGCCAGGATCACACTTCCAGAAGCAAACGCCCAGATGAATGGATCAGGAGAGGCCACGCGCCAAAGCCCGTGGCCAGAAGAGCCAGTTTTGCCGCAAAATTGCGGCAAAAACCAGGATTTTGCGGCAATTTAGATGAGATCAGTTTCCAGTTTTTGTGGGCAGGTTTATCCAGGACTCTTCGGCCTTCTGCACCTATAAAAACCCCCTGCAATGCAACGTACAGAGTCGTCCAGCGTCCAGCAAAGAGCCAAAAGCTAGGGTTTTTAGGTTTTTCTTCTTCTAGGTTAGATTTTATTTCCCCCATTGTAAATTTCTATTTTCTTTTTGTAAAAACTGAGAGGAGATGATGTATTCATGGAGGAAGGGATCTACTTGTACTGATGGTGACAGTCGGTGTAAGTTCTATTTTTCCACCATTGTTTAATAATCAAATCGAGGTTTGCTTTATTTTTGTATTGTTTTATTTCTTTTCTTCTTATTTAATCTTGTGTATCTCAGTATTTACTTCCTTCTATTTGTTCTCTAATGTCTTGCCCACCATGAGAACCAACTGCTTCGAGAATACCTAGCCGAGGAAGAGCCCTTGATGGCCTATGGCGATGAACAGGTCTTCATAGTTGTCTTTTATTTCGTAGTTAAGAAGGCGGACGATCCTATACGCCATGCTTGTACGCCTTCTAAGAAAAGGTAAATCATCGCAACGGTTCAAATGGTAAGCAGACTGAAGAGGTAATCTTTCTTTCTTTCTTTAGTGTAGATCTCCATCCACATCTTTCCATATTCTTTCCCACAACTCATTATAAATACCACTTTTCATTGTAAATATCGTTATGACTAACAAAATAATTAAAAAAGATAAATTTTTAGGGATAACTTACAAACGCTTCCATCGCTAGTCCCTCCCTGAGGATCACGACCCGCATAGCCTTGCTACCGCGGATTAGTATTGAGCACCTCGCACGCCTTTAATTCTCAGATCTAATATTCATATTTTGTGTGCAGGAAAAACTCAGTCAACAAATTGGCGCCGTTGCCGGGGAGGGACGGTAAGTTATTCTCTAATAAAAAAATATTTTTTATTAACTAATTCTTTTATTCTTTTCTGTTTGCAGGTTTGGAGAACAGGAAACAGAAACATAGCAGCAGCAGTGGACATATAGCTATCCTATGCCTCTGCCCTCGAAGGCAGAGCACAGGAAGCTACTGTTTTGCCGCAGATCTGCGGCCAGAGCCGCAATTCTGCGGCAACAGTAGAGAACTACTGATCCTAATTTCTGCAGGTTGCTGCAAAGTTCGAATATTGTTTACTGCTCTGTTGATTTTGTTTTGTGATAACCCTGCTTACTGCTAATTAATTCAACAGTAAAAAGTTTGTTGTTAATGATAAAAATTGATTAGACGTTTGCATATTAGGCACGTGTCTTTTCAATTTATTTATTTTTACTGTTGAAGAGTGCTGGCGACAAGGTACGTTTGCATAGCATATAGATTAGGAAACACTCTTGGTTGTTTACTGCTTTCTTGAGTGATTACTTTTCTACAGCTTTACACGTACACTAATTCATCTTAAGGGCATAACCCATAAATAAGATAAGGTGGGGATTTCATCACCCTTCCTTAGCCCAAAAATCATATCCCAAGCACTCACTAACCCAAGCCTAACTTAAAAATTAGTAGATGTTGGCCCTAGGGACATCTCGGACTCAATAGGAGATTATCCTAAGGAGGAACAGTGCTGAAAATTGACTCTTGCTAAATCAGTGTCTAGAAAAGGGATTGAGGGCCGAAAGCCCGAAGATTGGTGGTTATTTAATTACGGAACGTCTTTGATGGAAAACCTCCCACCACTCTTGCCCTGACCTGGCTGATTAACTTGTGGTCAAAGTCTGCACCCGACCTCCCGTGGACAGTCTAACCAGTTAGGAGTCGTCTAGGTCATAGGTCTACCCTAACTTAAGTTAGAATTTTTCTCTTTTTGTTTGTTTATTTGTTTGTTTTCTTTTTTCTTTGTTTGTGTTGGTGTTATATGGCATATAATAATAATTCCAATTTTAATCCATATTACACACCTAACTATTATTCGGATATTACCAACCCGGCATATCACAACTTTGACCAATCTAGTGTGCCGGAATGGTCTTATCCGAATAACGATAACCCACACCCCCCATCTTATGACTATAATTTCCATAATAATTTCAACTCGTCATAGAGTTTATGGGGTTTCGAGTCCCCCGAGTCTAATTCTCGACCAAATTGTCCTCCATATCCATCTAGTCCACATTCTTCCCAAGATTCATACTCAGATCCACCCATTCAGAATAGAAATCCATCTATCTTGGAAATGATGAGTATGAATGAGTCCAAGCAAAAATCACCATCAATCTTAGACATGATGATGCGTGAGTCCACCGACTCACAACTTCATCACGATTACCCGTCCTATTTTCAAGTCCAATCAGAACATGATGCACCTATCGACTATGAAGGGATGCTTGCCGCCATGAATCAGGCTAGATTAGCCCATGATCATGACCTAGATTTGATGGTTGAATCTTTACGTTCTCACCGTTCGGCCATTTCTACTTTCATTGACCACTCGATTAGAGCCGACGAACCAAGTTGCTTTGGACAACAAGATTCTAATTCAGTACCATCATGTGAACTTGCCGAAACTTCATATTCTGATAACTTGGCAAGTTTTTCCTTTCCTGAATTAGAACTTGAACATGAATATGATCATGATCTTCCACTTGATGATTCAATTTTATTTCCTGATCCAATAATGACTCCAGTGTCTCCACCTGATTTCACTTTTCCCGAGTCAACATTGGATCCTATTCCAATTCATTATGAAATTGAATCACCCATTTTAGATGATCATATTGAACTTGACCTAGATTCTCACAATCTCTTTACTTCTGAAACTGATTGTACAATTCTGACGGAAGATGTTGACTTTAGTTTTGAAGAATTGTATGGCGATGAGCTAGAATTCCTTAATATTGGAAGTAAAGAGATATCACCCATATTAGGTCACATTCCATTGTGGGAAGAAGATTGTGGACTTGAGTTTCTATTTCTTGACTTGGACCCACTTCCTGAACTTAGCCCGACTCCTGAGCCCTTACTTGATTTGAGCATCTTCCTTGAGTCGGTATTCGTTCCCGCACCAATAATGTCCAAGTCAATAATTCCATCTTTTCATACTCCATTTTGGGACAAGGAGGTTGAGACAATTAACTCTGAAATTTATTATGAAAATTGGAAATTTGATGGGGTGGAAATACTAAAAATTGATTATACATATATTTTAGTGGGTTATGTAAGGAAAGTTTCTGGTGGGTTCCACCAAATTATCTGTTATCTTGATTGGGCCGCATTTCGTGGACCAATTAGACCACCTCCGGAACCACCACCCTAAGGTAACTTCCGCCTTCCCTTGTTCTGTTTCATGCATATATGCATTCATTCATACATTGAGGACAATGCAAGAGATAAGTGTGGGGGTGGGCTTTACTAACATACTAACATAAGTAGACACTAACAAAATTTGCTAATAAAAAAAAAATTTAAAAAAAAAATGTTATAAAAAGGACAGTATTTTGACTTATTTTTTTGAAAGAAACCTAAGTTAGTTTTAAGGATTAGGAAAATCATGATTAGGATTTCTAAAAACTTAGTCAAAATAAATAAATTGTTGAATTTTTAAGTATAGGAGGAGAAATTGAATAAGTAGTTAGTCTTAGGGGCTGTTTGGTTGGTTGCAAAACTTTGCAAAATGTAAAAAGTTTTGCAACTTTACACTTTTCACTTGTTTGTTTCCATTTGCAAAATGCAAAAACTTTTCCAACTTACAGTTGCTACAGTTAAATTTGTGGTCATTTAATTCTCACTTTTACACTCATATTTTCTCACTTGCAGTTGCTACAGTTAAATTTGTGGTCATTTATTCTCACTTTTACACTCATATTTTCCCACTTGCAGTTGCTACAGTTAATTTGTGGTCATGTAACTCTCACTTGTAGTACACCAATTCAAAACAGTTACTTGATAATCAATATATAATTTAATATTTTTAAATTTAATATTTTAAATAGTGTTCAATTTCTTATTTAAGTATTTAATTATTTTATATTTTTAATCTTTAATTTTTTATTGTTTTTAATATTGTTTTAATATTTAATATTTTACTATTTTAATTTACTATTTTTATTTAATATTTTATTTAATATTTTATTATTTTATTAATACTTATTCCATTTTTTATTATTTTATTTAGAGTAAATATTTTATTAATATAACAATATTATACTTTAATATAAAATTACTATATATTTAGTTATTTAATTTTTAATATAAAAAATACTTTATTAATATCATAATATTTTTATTATTATATTAATATTTTATTATGTTAATATTGTAATAATAATTCAGTATAATAATACTATAATGATAATTATTATTAAATTATAATTATATTTTACTTTGTTAATTTTATATTTCTATAATATTACAATAATATTATAATAAAATTTTTACTATAATAATTTTCAAGTATTTTTAATATTATTACTATATTTTTACTATATTTTATTTCTTTTAACATTTTTTAATATTTATATTTTATTAGTATTCTTAAAAATTTTATTAATGTTCTTTAGATTTTCTTAAAATTTTATATCATTTATTTAATTAATATTTTAGTAATATTTTACTATTTATACTAAATTTTATTAATATTATTATTATAAATAAAATATTAAGATTATTAATTTTTTATCTCAAATTTATTAATACAATTTAATTTGCAATATTACATTTAATTTAAAAGTATTTATAATATTTAAATCACTGCTACAGTTAATTTTGTGGTCAACTCCACTTTCACTTTTACATTACCAACCAAACACCGTAAAACACAAAATACTTTACCATTTACACTTTCACTTTACCAACCAAACACCGTAAAACACAATATACTTTTCCATTTACACATCACTTTATCAACCAAACACCGTAAAACACAATATATTTTCACTGCTACAGTTCACTTTTTCCATTCTCATTTTACAACTTACGACTTGCGACGTTTTGCAACGAACCAAACAGGCCCTTAATTTTTACCTTAATGAAATGTGCATACCAAATGCATATCTAGGATTCTAAGACAAAGACCTTGTGCCTCATAAAAAAAAAAGAAAAAAAAAGAAAAAGAAAAAAATCACCAATTAAGCTGATACATGTGCCTCAAGAAGCATAAGTATTCATGCCTAAAGGTGAGTAAATAAAATAAAGTCCTTAGTTTTGGGGCCAGTTCACTCGAATTTGAGTCCGCGGGGTGTTTTCTCACCTGGTGCCCTAAAGCCAACCGGTTTGAGAGTCATCGACTTTAAGTTCGTTACATGGGTGGATTAGAAAGCCTAAGGAAATTAAGAAAAAATTACTTATATATGTATTAACACATCTAATAGTCAATAGTTAGGTATGAGGGCCTCAAGAAGCCTTAATGCTTATACGAAAGAAAATTAGATGCGTTATACATATTAAAAAAAAGAGAAAAAATATATATATATAGAGGCATGAGAGTCCAAGTTAAGGAATTCCTAGTATAAATTCATAAGGATGCATATGATTTTTGGTAACAAAAAAGACTATATTAGAAGTTCAATTTTGACCCTTACCTAAAATGAAAACAATTTACTTTATAAAGACTAAGTCTAAGAATGAATAAAATGAGGATCCTAAAACTTATAGACTACTTAATCTCTTCAATAATAATTCAAATATTTTCTTTTATGGATTTTGTGGGTGCAATCCGCTGAAAACCCTCACGAGACAACACTCGTCCTCTAGGGTAACCTAGAGGTTTAACGGCTTGTTGCACGTGCTAAGTGCAATCGTGATTCCTACGAAAGTGAGTTAGGTTAGATTAACTTTTCATTTCTTTTTCTTTTTCTTTGTTTTTACTCGAGGACGAGCAAAAAGATAAGTGTGGGGATGTGATTAGTAGTCAAAAGTGCATTTTTATCATAACATTTACCATCACATTTTCATATTTATTCATTTAATTCTGCACAATTATTAATAATTTATAATTTATTGTGTGCAGGCCTCGAATTATTATTTTAATAATAAATAAAGCTTAATGAAGCCCAAAGCCCACATTTGAAGCCCAAGTGCAAAAGTGCAAATATCAATTGTCAAAGTGCAAATTATGCAAGGGCTAAAGTTGCAATTATTAAAGATGAGGGAAGGATAGAATTCTACCCAACCCTAAACTCTTGCAGGATGAGCATAAAAGCCAAAGATAATAAGGAAATTCGTTTAAAAGAGATTGGGAGAATTCAAGATCTAGGTAACTTGATTTCTAAGTTATCTCGAAATCCCAAGATGAAGAGCCAGGATCACACTTCCAGAAGCAAACGCCCAGATGAACGGATCAGGAGAGGCCACGCGCCAAAGCGCGTGGCCAGAAGAGCCAGTTTTGCCGCAAAATTGCGGCAAAAACCAGGATTTTGCGGCAATTTAGATGAGATCAGTTTCCAGTTTTTGTGGGCAGGTTTATCCAGGACTCTTCGGCCTTCTGCACCTATAAAAACCCCCTGCAGTGCAACGTACAGAGTCGTCCAGCGTCCAGCAAAGGGCCAAAAGCTAGGGTTTTTAGGTTTTTCTTCTTCTAGGTTAGATTTTATTTCCCCCATTGTAAATTTCTATTTTCTTTTTGTAAAAACTGAGAGGAGATGATGTATTCATGGAGGAAGGGATCTACTTGTACTGATGGTGACAGTCGGTGTAAGTTCTATTTTTCCACCATTGTTTAATAACAAATCGAGGTTTGCCTTTATTTTTGTATTGTTTTATTTTCTTTTCTTCTTATTTAATCTTGTGTATCTCAGTATTTACTTCCTTCTATTTGTTCTCTAATGTCTTGCCCACCATGAGAACCAACTGCTTCGAGAATACCTAGCCGAGGAAGAGCCCTTGATGGCCTATGGCGATGAACAGGTCTTCATAGTTGTCTTTTATTTCGTAGTTAAGAAGGCGGACGATCCTATACGCCATGCTTGTACGCCTTCTAAGAAAGGTAAATCATCGCAACGGTTCAAACGGTAAGCAGACTGAAGAGGTAATCTTTCTTTCTTTCTTTAGTGTAGATCTCCATCCACATCTTTCCATATTCTTTCCCACAACTCATTATAAATACCACTTTTCATTGTAAATATCGTTGTGACTAAAAAATAATTAAAAAAGATAAATTTTTAGGGATAACTTAAAACGCTTCCATCGCTAGTCCCTCCCTGAGGATCACGACCCGCATAGCCTTGCTACCGCGGATTAGTATTGAGCACCTCGCACACCTTTAATTCTCAGATCTAATATTCATATTTTGTGTGCAGGAAAAACTCAGTCAACACCTGAACAATGTCTAAACTTGTTGACATTTACAAAAGACAAGTAACAGACAACCTGACGACCATTTCTGTACCATCTCCGAGGGACAAAGCAGCAACTTGGACTTTACTGATCCAGTGAAGCAGACAGTGAGCCCAGATTGTCTCTGAACAGACCTAAGCAGGTCTAAGATGCTAGGTTAGCTCAACACTTAGCATCACATGAGCCTAAGGGGATAGCCTCGCTTGAGAGGCTAAGATTGTCCAACTTCGCCTTGGAGCCATTCAAAGCTCCATCAGGAAGCTAACTTACAGCTTCGCCTGAAGTACTTAGTTAACTCCGCAGAGAGTTAGCTTCGCTCGAAGCCACACGCAACATCAAAAATCTTGCAAGAAGAATCATCAAAAACAACTTTAAGTCCACGGTCACAAAGTTGACTAATACTAAGCAAGTTATGCTTCAAACCATCAACAAGAGCTACATTTTCTATAATAGGAGATGCACCAATTTGAATGTTACCTATACCGATGATAGTTCCCTTGGAGCCATCCCGAAGGTGACGGTGCCACCTTCCACGTACCTTGATAGGGTTGTAAAGTTATTGATATCCCACGTCATGTGTCTTGAACAACCACTATCAAGGTACCACCGCTCCCTACGTCTTGGAGCCTTGGTGTATACCTACATCAAATAATTTAGGACTTGATTTTGGTACCCACATTTTCTTGGATCCTAAAGAGTTAGTTTCATTAACCCAAACAAGATTATTGGTTCTATTTACTTGGTCATAACAAAATTAGCCAAATGTCCATTCTTACCACAATATATGCATCTATACACTCTACCATAGTTAAAATCATAGTGAGTGTGTGATTTGTGAGCATGAGAATTGTGAGCATGAGAAGATTTAGCATGAGAAGTGTTATGTGTAGTGTGAGCATGAGGAATCTTAACATGTGAATCTTTAACATGAGAGGTGTGCTTTTTAGAAAACATTTCTTCAAGTTTCTTAGTGTTAAAAGTACAATCCTTTAAAGTCTTTTCAAAATCAACAATTTTAGTTTTTAAAGAAAAAATTTCTTTTTCATCAATCTTAGAAAATTTTACTTTACAAGCAACTTTGTAAGCACTAAATTCATTTTGGGTAGAAATGAGATTTGAAGAAATTTCATCTTTTTCTTTAGAAATAATAGCAAGTTGATTTTTAAGAAAAGCAACTTCCTTTTCCAATTTAGAGCATTCAATCTTTTTATTATCATAGGTTTCTAAAAGTTCAACAAAGGCATGAACAAGAACTTCTTTACTTACTTCATCATCTTCATCATCAAGAGGTTGAGGGGTTACCTTTAGTGTGTTTGCTATGAAACACATGTTTGCCGCATCCACCTCTTCTTCGGACTCGCTTTCCGAATCCCAAGTAGCTTTGTATGCTTTCTTTTCTTCCGGCTTCTTTGGTTTGAAGGAGGAAGTCATCTTCTTCTTGAACTCCGGGCAATCGGCCATGATATGTCCGGGCTTTCGGCAATTGTAGCATATAATTCTTCTATCCTCTTTGCCTTCAAATTTCCTTCGGAAGTTGAGCTTGTTCTTCCGGTACATTCTCTTCACATTTCGCACAAGGAGGGAGAGCTCCTCATCTTCTTCATCATCTTCTTCATCGTCCTCAAGAGTGGATGAAGACTTGAAGGCTATGAACTTCTTCTTTAGCGGAGCGGCCTCTTCTCTTGCCTTCTTTTCCATCTCATGGGTTTTTAGGTTCCCAATGAGACTAATGAGGTCCATTTCATCCTTGTCATTCAATTCTTTCAAGGTGGTGGCCTTTATCTCCCATGATGAAGGAAGAGCCCGAATCACTTTTCGCACCTTTTGGTCATTGGAGATATCATCACCTAAAAAAGAAAGAGCATTGGTGATTTTAGTAAACCTTGTAATCATGCAATCAATGGATTCATCATCAATCATTTTAAAGGATTCATATTGGGACCTCAAGAGATCTATCTTAGCTCTCTTGACTTGTGATGTCCCCTCGTGTGTGACCAACAAATGTTGCCAAATCTCATAAGCGGATTGGCAATGAATTACCCGTGTGAGGCCATCCTCATTCAAGGCGGTTAGGAGAGAGTTTTGGGCCTTTGAGTTAGCCTCATATTCTCTAAAGAAAAATCGGTCCAAGTGCTTTCATCACCATCAGGTACTACATAGGGTTTGGTTAAGGATTTAGCAACTAAGCTACCTAAAGATTGTAAGAAAATAGTCATCCTAACCTTCCAAGTGGGGAAATTAAGTCCATCAAATTTAGGAGGGGTTTTGATGTTATCGGCCATGTTTACTAGTGAATGAATGGATGAATGCAAATGTTGATTAGCAAATTTTAAGGATCTCTCTAAGGATGTTAAGCCAAACCTAGAGTCCAAGCTCTGATACCAATTGAAAATCACCTAGAGGGGGGTGAATAGGTGATAATGCTAATCAATGCACAATTTAAAAATATGATGCAACAATCTCCCAAAACAAGATTAAGAGCCGAATACCCCGTAAAGGGTTCTGAACTCCTTCCTCCTGATTCCTCTTGAAAAGAGTTAGAGGTGCACAATGCAACCTTGTTGTATGGGACTATGATTGACAAGATGAATGAAAACAAATGAATCTTGCAATGAAGATTGAAAGCAAGTGATAGTAACAATGAAAGTAAAGCAAGAATCAAGTGCAAGTAAACCAAACGCAAACACCGAGAATTGTTATCGAGGTTCGAGCACCCAGCTCTACTTCCCCGCCTTCCCCAGAAGGATTCCAACCACTTCCACTATCACAAAGATGTTACAAATTCACCGGAGTACCCAACTCCACAATCTCAAGTACAAGCAATCTCTTAGTAGTCAAAAGACCACAAACTCTCTCTTGCAAAATTCTCTTCCCTTACAAAGGTCCTTAGAGAACAATGAGTAGGAATGAAGCTCTTGTGTGTAAAGAAAAAGAAATCAGAGAGTTCTTGAAAACACTTCAGAAAATGAGAGAGAATTTCAGCACAAAAACCAAGAAATCAAAGCTCTTTTGAATGCCTTAAACTTTTAAAACTTTTGCAAATTTTTCTTGTAATCAATCTCTCCCTAAACACCCCTATTTATAGTAGAGGGCTAGGGTTAGAAGATAAAACTCACTTAAGGCTAATAAGAAAGTATTAGGATCAGCAAATGACATTTAAACCCTTATTAGAGAGAAAAAGACAAAATAAATCAGCCTTAAAATTATAGCTGTTACTGTTCAAACGGCTATTCCGGTCGACCAGTCGGTCGACCGAAGTACAAAAAAATAAGAGCCGTTGCAGGCTCTCGGTCGACCGTCCGGTCGACCGAAAAATACATAGAGCAATGGTCTTGCAGTCAGGCAGGAGTCGGTCGACCGCCGGGTCGACCGTGAAACGTGCACACGGATACGCACTGCTGCCAGAACCTCGGTCGACTGGGTCGATCGACCGGCTTGACCTGACACAGGGTCGGCCGACCCGGACGGTCGACCGGCTCAAGTCAAAAGCCAAAACAAAAACAGAATTTTGAGGAGAAATCTATTTTTAACAAAACAATTTTGAATAGAGATATATATAATGGATAAAAAGGAGTTTGTAGGCTGAAGATTGTATACAAACTATTTTTGTACATATTATAAGAAATATTTTTGGAAATAAGATGTGCGTAAAAAAGTGTGTGATAGAGCTTCAAACCTATTCACTATTCTTTAACAAAACTCTAAACTAAAAACAAATCTAATAAATTATCTTGAGCAATCTTGAAGTCTTGAGCCATGCAATGCCTTGCTAGAGCCTTCTCTTCTATGTTCCTTTCTTGATGTGCAAAAAGCCTTCTTTGCTTTATGAACGTAGAATTTCTTGCAATAACTAAGCAATGGCCTCCAAATATGGTACAAACCTGAAACTTATCTTAACAAACTAATTAGTACCATATAGCTCCTATTTGGTTTGTCATCATCAAAACTCTAAACAAATGGAGAGTGTAACCTTATGGGCCAACAGAGGCTTCTTCACTACCCTCTTCCTACGAGATCCACCTTCCCGCTTTCGCTTGAAGTGGACGTCAGGATCTTCTTCCTCCACTTCTTCCACATCAACGTGTTCCACGGGGGCCGTGCCCACCCCACCAAAAGCAGCTGTTGGAGCCTCAGCACCCATATCCACTTCAAAGCGAGGACTTCATGCATCCGAGGCTTCGCTCTCATCAACGGCAATGAATTCCCTGAGGCCTGGAACGCGGACCCTTTTACCCTCATTTTTCTCAGTGACCTTCCGCTTCAGCCGCTGAGAAATTAACTTCACACCAGAGGAATTAATTGAAAATCCAGTGGGTGTGGAGTTTGAAGTTCTATACCACTAGCAGAATCCCAGGGTCGTCAAAAGGTTCGGAGTCCTTAGCGGTATGCACAGCCGCGCCTCAGTATAACCAGCAATGAAGAACCGCCAGGCACGAGCTCCATCGATGAGGCTCCCCATGAAGGCCAGACTGCTGTTTGGATTGCCTACATACAGTTGGTCATACCCAAACTGACGGGCAAACCGACTCGGGACATAGGGCTCCAGGTAACAGGTGTCCCCGCTTCTATACAACAAATGTGAGGGCTGGATGCTAACCAGCCACTCAAAGATTCCCCGGCTTAATGACGTCCGCCCTTCTCCCACATCCTTGAATTCTTCACCATAGCCCGCATCCCGAATATAGGGGAAGCAGCGGAAAAGTCTATAGACGTCATGGGGCACATTAGATTATGGACCGCAGCCACATAAGTCTTTAACCATGAACATCCCTCGAATCGATGGAGAAGCACCGTTCGAACACCTTCTGGGGGTTCTCTCCGGCCTGGATGATGGAAGGGCAGTGAAGGGCGAACCATGCCATTAGATAAGTATATGGCAAACCTATTCTGGGATTTGGTCCGTCGCAGGGCAAAATAGTCCCCTTTCCCCGCTTCGTCGTTGGTGGCCTACAGAAAGCCTCCGTCAATACGCGAAGGCCTCTCTGAATACAGTACACCATGGCTGGAAGGAGTCCAAGAGAACAATCATGGACTAGACGAACAGCAGGAAACAAGACAGTCGGATGAATGACATCGCCAGATGAAGATGGCACCACGCATCTCTTCAACCAGACCGTCAAGAAACCAACCAGAAGTGCCTTCCGGGACGTCGGCCGACGAGCCTAGTGGTGGAAACTCCAAAGAATATCGCCTTTCTCATAGGGGCCGTCATCTTCTTCCAGAATTAGATCCCCTTGAGAATGCTCTTGCATCCGGCGAAAGATGTCTTCATCAGCAACTCCACAATGAGCCGCTTCAAGAGTATTTTTCATGTCAGGGAACAAATAATTTCCCCAGCTCTTCAAACTGCATGAAGCTCCCTTACTGCTCCCATGCATGCTGGAGCAAATGTACAGGTGGCACATCAACTCCCGGTAAGTCTCAAACAAGGCGGGCTCCTGCTTCTCCAGAAGTGCCATTTTCGCCTTGCACGGGAAATATTCTTCATATGAAAAAGATCCCAAAGGCAGAGCAGAGACTTCCCACATCTCGTGCAGAGCCATACCCAATTCGCCAACAGGGGTGAAGAAGGTCCCTGTAGCCGGGCAGTATAACTCAAAGATGGCGTAGAAGTTCGCTACGCTCATCTAAATGTCATAACAGGTCGCCCTGACGGCCTCATAAAGCCCCAACCTCTCCAGATCCTCCTCAAAATAAGTAAGGACATATAGGGTCAAGTCCCTCCACCATGCCTTGGGAGGGTGAATCCACCCTGGAGTCCTGAAATCAGTGGCTGGATAGTTGCCACGAACCTTAAAAAATTGACTCCCAAAGGTCTGCGCCACCGCAGGGTTTTCTCCCACTGGGATGTCTGGAAGTACGTTCCAAGGATGGAGACCCAACATGCAGCGAGGAGGACCCGTCCTTGTGTAACCGGGAGAGGGAATTATCAACTTCCCTACGTGAACGGATTCAGTAGTCCGACTCACTTGCCACTGCATCTTCCGAGCCCTCGTCACGCATTGAAAGAAGGACACGGGAAAATGCCGCTTGCTAGATGGAAGATAGAACTTCTCACCATCCAATTTGAAAATCACTGCCCCTCTCTGGCTAGCAGCTGGCGATCATTATCTGGTGCTGCATCTCCGAACATGAAGCCAGGCTTCCGATAGATTCTTCGGTCAGAATCTTCAAGGGGAGCAATAGTTAAGTTGCTCCTCATGGTGCGCTGATCCCCAGCATGAATAAGTGTATCCCGAGTAGGAGAGCTTCGCTCGCTGAATAATGAAGCCTGCCCTTGGAACTGCAGGCTAACGTTGCCATCTAGCCCCTGGCTGTGCCAAAGAGACTGTTCAGAGGACCGGGAGTATAGTGCACTGTAAGAACAAAGAGAAACTATGATTAGTTCATCAGCTAAACAAGAGCTAAAACAAGAATCCAATTTTTATTAAGGCATAGCTGTTGTAATCTTTTTCATTTGATTCAAGGAAAACTTTTACCGCAAATTCTTGTCCTCTCCTTTCCCGGGTCATACAAGAGATGTATGACCCGGGAAAGGAGAGGACAAGAATTTGCGGTAAAAGTTTTTCTTAAATCAAATGAAAAAGATTACAACAAAAACTGTTCCTTCCGGTTACAAGGGAGGGAGGATATTGAATCTTGAATTCCCCCTTTGTTTAATACTGGGTTCTTCGTGTGGCGGTGGAGAGTGAATCTTGTTCTCCGTTGACCAGATGACCGTCCTTCTGGGATCTCCTCTTCGGCCGGTAGAAAGAGTGACGCAGCTCTGTCTACCAAAACTCTAAAAGAGAAGGTAGGCGAAAGCTAGCTCGTACGCAGCGAACTTGCTGAAGAGTTGATCTGCTTCCTTTCTCTCTGTGTCGCCCTCTCCGTCTGGTTAATGCCTATTGCCTATTGCCTCTTGATCTGATTGCCTGTTCATGGCCCGTTGCCCATAGCAAATGAGGCTATTTATAGAGGTCCTAGGGGTGAACGTGCCCCCATGGAAACGCTCCACAATGAGGGCCAACTTCCCCGCTACATGGGCGGTAACTAACCCACGTGCATGCTAAAGGCACGCCACGATGGGGGCTGATTTCCCTTACGTGTAGGCAGTGATTGGTCCCTTAACCAAGGCGGTTATAACTGAGATGCGGGTTTTAGACCTTTGCGTCTTGAGGCTGAGACGCGGGTGTCAGGCCGACGCGCCTTGAGGCTGAGACGCGGGTGTCGAGCCAACGCGCCTTGACGCTGAGACGCGGGTGTCGAGCCAACGCGCCTTGATGCTGAGACGCGGGTGTCGAGCCAACGCGCCTTGATGCTGAGACGCGGGTGGTAGTCCCTCGCGTCTAGAGCTTGAAACTTTACTTTTCAATGGCTTGTCCTCCAGTAACTTTTGGACAGCCTACAATAGCCTCGCTCTCTGAGCAAAGCTGGCCTAATGATAGCTTCGCCACGAAGCTTAGCTTCTTAGCTGCAGCTTAACTCCGCACTCCACACGAAGGCAGGATGCAGGAAAATATCAAAGTGTTAGCTTAGCTCTGAAAGCTCAGCCTCGAACAACAGAATGCGACGAAGTCCCAGGAGCTAACTTCGTCATGAAAGTATTATTGCCTTAAGATTATTTTAAGGGTATTAAGGTCCTTTTTCAGTTACACTCCCCAAAGGCTAGCTTCGCACCCTATCATTCAATAGGATGTGAACCGCCTAAGGGATAGCTTCGCCTGGAAGCTTGAAGAAGAAGCCCTTCGGTTCTAAGATTCCCAATCAAGAAATCTAGGGAAATTCAGGGAATCGAACTCCCTAAAATCATCAGATCATAATTGATCGTTCTGGGCTCATCAAAAAATAGCCTGAAATTGGCTTTAAGAGAGAGATGAAAATCTCTAATCAAAAGGGAAAGATCCCTACCAGCGATCGGTCGTTCGATAACTGGAGAAGGACCCTCCGTCGTAGAGGTTGCGACCTCTTTTCCTGCTCATCTCTTGGGAGCCATTGAAGAGCTATGAAAGTTCTTGAATTCTTGAACGAAGAAGAAAGAAGAAGAAAGGGCTTGTAGTGCTCTGAAAATTCAAAGAGAAGTGGTGCCTTCTCTTTCAGCCCGATCAGGCTTTTATAGGCTGATGATTGCCTAAATGTCGCCTCGAAAGGAGCGTAGGCAGTCGTTTCAAATTAATTTGAAACGGCGCCTAAAGCGCCTTCCCGAGAAGCACTCCTTCAGCCCCACTAAGGGCTAACTCCGTCGTGAGTCCAGCATTGACTTAGCGCGACGCATCAATAACTTCGCTAAAAAGCGTGCCTTAGCTCCGCTAAAAGCACAGCCCGAACTTCGCAGAAACTTCATGGTAGCTTCGCTGGAAGCTCGTTCCTGATTCAGATAGGATTCTGTCTTTGACTTCGCATGAAGTTTAGCTCCGTGAGTCCACTTCAGGTGTTCTCGAATTGAAAAGAAGGAGAAACAAAGCAGATAAGCAGAAAATAAACTTTTATTGATTCAAAAGGGAAGATACATTGATACTACTACATCAAGGTTGTGTTTCGTACAACAGAATCATTTGCTCAAAAGGTATACAAATGGTCCTATCTACTTCCAAGCGAAACCAACTGGACACGAAAGGCCTTCCTCCTGCACAAGACCATAATCCTTCGTATAATGGCAGATTTTACCATCAAGGAGCTGGATCGTCTTTGATGAAAATTGGCAAAGGACCGGTTGCCACCAGAAGGCTGGATCTTCTTTGATGAAAATCGGCAAAGGAAGGATCCGAGACCTTACAGGTGACGTCCGCTTTCCCGAAGTGGATCATCTCGGATAAGCGGCTACCAGCCCCGCCTCGAAGTGAATCATCTCGGATAAGCGACTGCCAACCTCTTCTGGGAACACACATCAGCTGCCCCAGTTTGTTCCTCCTGCTTAGGATTTAAAGTTTCAACTGAAAAAGCGAGAGGCAACTTTCTGGTCTCTTTCATCAAGTCAAAAGACTGGCGAACATAACTCACTGCAACCCAAACTGGAAACAAGTTAGCAATAAGTCAAAGCAAAAGTCGCAAAAGTGAAATGCTAAGTCAAATTCTTTAGGACGAAGCAATTTATATCCGATTCAGTTGCAATTTAAGAATGGATTTCAATTAAGCAGAAGGTAGCCTCGCTTGCACAGTGATGATGGGCTAACTTAGCATAAGCCAAGTCCTAACCTCGCCTATATAGCTAAGCCAGACTGATCCAGAGGGACGCAGTCGTGACCCCAACTGTATGGCAAGACTGGCTCAACCTTGAAGAGACTAAGTCCCAATTCTTGCCTATGTGGCGAACTTAGCAGGCAAGCATGCAATGATCTTTCTTTGATCAAGCAAAAATGATAGCTTCGCTGGGAAGCTGGGAAACAGGGCTGAAGCCATTCTCTGCAGATCAGTCGATACAAAATGAAGAACAAGGGAATCAATCCCTGAGGCAGCTGTTAAAGCTAAATTAAGGGAGATAAACTCCCTAAAAGTTATCAGTTCATTGGTAAAGTTTCTAGATAACCGAGACTCACCAGTTCTTGGCCGGATAATGACCAGAGTGGGCACCCCACTAGTTCAGAGATCTGAGTATCTCTCTCTAGATAATCAAGAGAATTTATGAACAGACCGCTTCTCTGCAGAGGACCTCAAGTGTCCTATTTATAGGCCTCATGGCCTGAGCGCACCGCTGCGGCTTCAAGCATAGAAGCGCGAGCGAATTTAAGGCATTTACTGAGCCTTGAGAAAGGGAATAGTCTCCCTCGGAAATGCGCGTAGGGGGAATGATCTCCCTCGTTAATGAAAGAGAAGTTATTTCAACTTCGAGAAAGGAAATAATCCTTCTCGTAATTAGCCAAAAGGCTGTTGGCCTCGGGAAAGGAACGACGTTCCAAGACCAATTTGAAGCGAATCTACTCCAGGAGGCTCAGACGCGAAGCTACCCAGACGCGAAGCTACCCAGAATCGCGAATCTACACGATTCTTCGGCGAATTTATCCCAAAGCAGGATTAAAAGCGAAGCTGAACTCAACCACCCTGGCGACGTTCGTACTTCACATACCACCGATCAAAGCAATTCAAAGTATTTCGAAGCCTGAACCATTCCATTGCAGACTTTCGAAAACTTTGAAGGGGGTCTTGTTGACACTTTAAAAAAGACAAGATTCTGACTGGCCTGAATAATGTCTAAACTTATTGACATTTACAAAAGACAAGTAACATACAAGCTGACGACCAGTTCTGTACCATCTCCGAGGGACAAAGCAGCAACTTGGACTTTACTGATCCAGTGAAGCAGACAGTGAGCCCAGATTGTCTCTAAACAGACCTAAGCAGGTCTAAGATGCTAGGTTAGCTCAACACTTAGCATCACATGAGCCCAAGGGGATAGCCTCGCCTGAGAGGCTAAGATTGCCGAATTTTGCCTTGGAGCCATTCAAAGCTCCATCAGGAAGCTAACTTACAGCTTCGCCTGAAGTACTCAGTTAACTCTGCAGAGAGTTAGCTTCACTCGAAGCCACACGCAACCGCGCAGAAGGATGTTCGGTAGCTTCGCCCCAGATGTTATCTAGCTCCGCTGAAGAGCTTTCTTCTGACTTCGCCAGATGCTTCTTCCAGCTCCGCTATGAGCTCAACGCGGCAGCTCCACTGTGGGTCTGTTATGGTCAACCTTTGACTAACTAAATCTCCAGATGAGATCAAAACAATTCAGGATCAAGATCAAATCTAATCAAGATCAAATTTGAGATCAAATTTGGCAGTTGCTTGCCATAATCTCTTGACTCTCCTGAAACAGGTAAGAGGATCAAGGAAGATCTTTCAATTATATGGAAAGAATCAAAACGGATCAGGAGATCGACGCTATCTGCTACTTCTAGCTTCGCAGAAGCAAATCCTAGCCTCGCAGCAAGGCTACTTTCCAGATTTAAGCAGATTGACTCAATCTGTTTCCATATTTTCAAGGGACAATTATACCCTACTCTCCCTATAAATAGCCCACCAGGGGTACACGGAGAGGGAGGAGACGCAAGAGGCGAGAGGCTGAAAAACAGAGAGACGGCTAAACAGAGATCAATTCTCTAGCTTCCAAGAATTCAGAGAACTGCTTCTCTAATCAGGGTGCTGATACCCTAATACCTTCCTCTCAAGGAATCTCCGGAGCCAGGCGAGAAGGAATTCCCAAGTGGAGGCAGTTTGAGAAGTAATAAGAGGGTTCTACCAACCTTCTGTTCTCCGATTCCCCGAACCAGGCGAGAAGGGAATCCTATCGATCGCATCGTCAAAGGGACAAAGTGGTCGCGTGCTGACCAGACTCCTATCGGCACACTTCTCCAGAATCTCCGAGGAGATCTATTTGTAATCTTTTGTGTTACTTGTAATTTAGCTCCTCGACCCTTTTTTGTAAGTTTTCCCCATTGCAAAATCAATGAAAAATAATTATAGGTGTAGATGTTCAGGGTACCATCTCATCTTCTTTGTATACAAAATTTAATGAAGGGAGAGTTTAGGTTTAATTTAGAGACCTTCGTCTTCTCAAAATTTCTCTTTTAGATATCTCGGGACAAACTTTAACTTTGTACATAAATGAACTTGAAGTCAAGTCCTACACTTGAAGGTTTTGTCGGGCCTTTTTCTATAACAACAAGAATCAATCTTTTTCAACTACCCCGATGAATTTCAAGATTTTCATGAAAACACCCACCCCATTGTCTCTTCTATTGTCATAATAACAATAGTGATTTTTACTTTCTTTAACCAATTTTTGTAGATTGAGTTCATACCCTACGTCATATAGTTCATATGATTTGTAGTCAATTGTACACAAGGGACCATAATAGCAAGTGGTTTATACCATACTAGGGTTTTACATGAAGACATCTCTAAGTAAACCACCAATATACCCATCTCTCGATTTCTATTATGCAATCCAAGAACCAAGACGGTATTTTTATCATCCATTCAATATAAGCCACAAAAGAAAATTGAACCCATGAAACATCAAGGTGGGAAAGAACTTAAGTTCAATAGATGAAAACGCATTCATCTATTCAAGAAACCAACCTCAATAAATTCAGATCTAAGTATGCTTGAAGAATAATCATGAAATCTTAACCCAAGATGAGAATATGTTGAAATTGAAATTTTAGAAAGTGACTTTAGGTCAAAAGTAAAGAGATCTCCCTCACCTGTAAATCCGTAAGAAGACCCATTGCCCGCCACCGCCTTGAGTGTCGTCGGTGCCGCTGCGGCTCTGGCCGCCGCCCGGTCGTGGTCCGCCCTGCGAGAGAGAGAGAGAGAGAGAGAGAGAGAGAGAGAGAGAGAGAGAGAGAGAAGAGAAGGGAGAAGGGTGAAGAGAGGAAGAGGAGAGGGAATTTGAGAGAGATGGATCTAGGTTTTGATATTAGGAATGATGAAGATGAGAAGAGAGATGGAAAAATATTCATCTCTTAATTAGCACAAACCCCCCTATCACAATACATAATACTAAATCAATTTTATCTCTCCTTTTTCTTCTCATGCCACATGTAATCACATAGTCCAAGGTAAATCTCAACCCTTCATCATCCCCTCTCATGCACACCAACTCCCTCCACTAACTCTCTTTCTATATTAAATTCTTGTATTTACAATTATGATGATATTTTGTATATAACTTATATATATATATATAATATATATATATATATACACACACACACACACACACACACACACACACACACACACACACACACACACACACACACACATATATCCATTTACATATGCAAGTCCATACACTTATACACACTTATTCATATTTGTCCAATTTCCAATCTACTAAAATTCTTTCCCACATAAATGTGAAAATATTTATTATACAAAATACTTGATTTCATCCTCACCCCTACTAAAATTGTATACTCCCTTAAACCAAGAGCTAAAATTTTAAATAAATCATGTTAATTAAATATTAGGATATTAATGATCGGGGTATTACACATAACCATTCTCTTTGGGAAGTCTTGAGCATGTAGGACTCTTATATAAGCTTGTGAGATAGAGCTCCAATGAAATGGCTTTACAAATATATCATCAAAATCAAGTTCCAACATTGTCCCCTTTTTTGATGATGACACTTTGTGTGCACGAAAACCCTTGCAGAGAATATGTTATATGTTCTCCCCCTGCATAGAACATGTTATAACAGATATAGAAAAACATGTGTTCTCTCCCTGCAAAAAATATATCATAACACACACATTTATATATTTATATATATATATGATAAATGTTTGAAATATTTTTTATCAAAATTTTTATACGGTACCTGAAAGATAAACATTAGAATGGTACAAATCATTATAAGATCAAAGCATTAACCTTTAGGAATCTAATCCCAATTTGAATTTGATTTCCATCTGTTAGTATACACATAATTGCATGAATTACATATAGAATGTATGTAAGATGCATTATAAGCATTTTTATCAAAAATGCTTAAGTTTTTAGGGATCCACATGTACTTGTTCTTAATACTTTTTGAAATAATATCAATATTTCTTTTCACAAAAGAATTAGATGGATTATGATTCTTTTCACTAACATGTGTAGATTTTCACTCTGATTTAAGAATCCAAGACCATAATGATTATGTGACAACTTTTGATATGATAGCAAATTATTTAATTTTTCTTTTCCTTGATTAAATTTAGTCACATTTTTCAAAATCTCTTCATACTATATTTTGAAACTTGACATGTCTTTATCTAAAACAGAAATCCTTTTATTTAAAGACATAGTTTCTTTTTTAAGCATTACATTTTCTTTATAAAATTCTCATTATCCTTTTTCAATGATAATATAACTTTTCAAAATCATTTTTTTGAGAATTTATAGAAGAAATTTGAGAAACATAATATGAATTTTCTTTGATAAGTTTTTCATTTTCCTTTGACAACTTTATTCTTTATTTTTTTATTCTTAAGATCATTGTATAATTCATGAAATGCATCTAAGAGTTCGGTATATTATACCTCATTTTCTTCTTGAGCCATGAAACAAATGTTGGCATGTTCAGTGGTTTCTTCTTCGTCAGAGGAAGAGGAATCACTATTCTCCTATGATGATTGATAATCTTTATTCTTTTTAAACTTTTTGCTCTTGAATTTTTCTTTATTTTTGAGCAATGGGAAATCCTTCTTCATATGACCTGTTTTATTACAATTAAAATATTTAAACTTACATTACTTCAAGAACTTTCTGAATTTTTTTGAGAGCATTGCCATCTCCTCTTCATCATCCTCTGAATTGTCTGTATCTGAGGATGCATGGAAGGCAAATTCTCTCTTCTTTGAGAAAGGTTGCTGTTCATCCTTCTTTCTGTCTTCCAGTTGTACTTCATATGCCATTAAATTACCAATAAGTTTTTTTAATGACATAGTGGAGAGATCATTGCTTCTTCGATTGTAGTTGTCTTCTTCTCCCAATCTGATGTGAGTGCACGAAGGATCTTGCGAACTTTTTCGGCTTGGGAGTATTCCTTTCTAAAGGATGCTAAGGAATTTGTTATGTCGGTGAACCTTGTTATCATTTCTGAATTATTTTGTTCTCCATCATTTTGAAGAGTTCGAACCTGTGAACAAGAACAGAAATTTTAGATTCTTTAACCTTATTTGTACCTTCATGTGTTACCTGTAGCATTTGCCATATTTGATTTGCAGATGTGGCTGTTGACACACGATTGAATTCTTCTTTGGTTAAGACACAGAATAACGCATTCATCGCTTTGGCATCAAGGTTCGCATTCTTCTTTTGATCATCACTCCAAGCAGTGTATTTGGTTGTCGGCTTAGTGTACAGTGCTTCTACTATTTTTCAAAGTTCATAATTGAGTGATTGCAAGTAGATCTTCATTCTATACTTCCAGTAGTTGTAATTTGATCCATCGAATAGTGGTGGACATTGTGTAGAATGTCCTTTGAATTGTGATGAAGGAAACTCTGTTGCCATCCTTGTATGGTGTTGATCGGGTATGCAGGGCTCTGATACCAATTGTAGAATCTAAAAATAATGTCAACACAAATCTAAAACAAAGAATGATTAGCGTTAAATACAAACTTGCACAAAAGGAAATTAAGTCATAGAAAGTAAATCAAATACAAACACAAGTGATTTATCCTGGTTCGGTCCTCTTGACCTACATCCAGTCCCCAAGCCATCCGCTTGAGATTTTCCTTTAACCTTTGATTTTGTATACCCTAAATCAACACCTTGTACACCACTTGACAAATCTCATTTGTCAAATGTATACAACTCTTCTTAACACCAAGAAGACAACAACAGCTTGTACAACTTCTCTTCAACCCGAAGACGCTCTTGTACAATCTTTCTCTTTGAGTGATTACAATCAATTCTATAAGCCTTGAATCTATAAATGATCGTGAACAAGGACTCTTATAGGTGGACTCTCAGAATTCTTCACTAAAGAATTGGAATTTGTGTGAAGAATAGAAAGTGAAAACAGTTTTCTGCAAAACAGATTTTTGAACAGAGTTTTTGGGCAGAAAAATATTGATATGAATTGGTGTTTTTAGCCTAGGATAACATCCCTATTTTATAGGTGAAATCTATAGTCAGTTAGGAAAGTTATTAACTTGAATTTGAATTTTGAAACGTTATATAAAACACCAAAAATCAAAAACTGACTAACAGTCAAAAACTACCATTAGTCGACATGAGAAAGAGGGTTAGTCGACTAGGGTAACAAGTTTTGCCTATAGTAGTCGACTTATAAAGGGGTCAAGTCGACTAGGGAATGACTGATACAAATGACATGTTTCTGAAAATTGAACTTAGTCGACCAGCAGTATTTATAAGTCGACTACAACTACTATTAGTCGACTAGGGAATAGAATAAGTCAACTAATCATGGTACGTAGAACAGAAACAAAGAGTTGGTATGTATTTGAAGCAAAACTAAGTTGACTATACTTAGGAGTAAGTCGACTAATTAAGAGTATAAGTCGACTGTAGGGCTTATAATGTGTGTGTGTGTGTGTGTGTGTGTGTGTGTGTGTGTGTGTGTGTGTGTTCAAAGCTTTTAACATTCTAATAAACATCACAATACGCATTCATAGCCATTCTCTTTGGGAAGCCTTGAGCATGTAAGACTCTTGTATAAGCTTGTGAGATAGAGCTCCAATGAAATGGCTTCACAAATGTATCATCAAAATCAAGTTTCAACATTCTTCCCCTTTTTGATGATGACACTTTGTGTGTAGAAAACTCCTCCTCAGAGAATATGTTATATGTTCTCTCCCTACATAGAACAGGTTATAACAGATATAGAAAAATATGTGTTCTCCCCCTGCAAAAAATATATCATAATACACACACACACACATATATATATATGATAAATGTTTGAAATATTTTTTATCAAACTTTTTATAAGGTATTTGAAAAATAAACATTAGAATGGTACCAATCATTATAAGATCAAAGCATTAACCTTGAGGAATCTAATCCCAATTTGAATTTGGTTTCCATCTGTTAGTATACAAATAATTGCATGAATTACATATAGAATGTATGTAAGATGCAATATAAGCATTTTTATAAAAATGCTTAAGTTTTAGGAATCCACATGTACTTGTTCTTAATTCTTTTTGAAATAATATCAGTATTTATTTTCACAAAAGAATTAGATGGATTATGATTCTTTTCACTAACATGTGTAGATTTTCACTCAGATTTAAGAATTCAAAACCACAATGATTATGTGACATCTTTTGATATGATAGCAAATCATTTAATTTTTCTTTTCCTTGATTAAATTTAGTCACATTTTTCAAAATCTCTTCATAATTCATTTTGAAACTTGACATGTCTTTATCTAAAATAGAAATTCTTTTATTTAAAGACATAGTTTCTTTTTTAAGCATTACATTTTCTTTTATAAAATTCTCATTATCCTTTTTCAATGATGATATAACTTTTTTAAAATCATCTTTTGAGAATTTATAGAAGAAATTTGAGAAACATAACATGAATTTTCTTTGATAAGTTTTTCATTTTTCTTTGACAAAACTTTATTCTTTATCTTTTCATTCTTAAGATCATTACATAATTCATGAAATGCATCTAAGAGTTCAATATATTGTACCTCATCTTCTTCTTGAGCCATGAAACAAATATTGGCATGTTCAGTGACATCTTCTTCGTCAGAGGAAGAAGAATCACTATTCTCCCATGATGCTTGATAATCTTTCTTCTTTTTGAACTTTTTGCTCTTGAATTTTCATTTATTTTTGAGCAATAGGCAATCCTTCTTCATATGACCTGTTTTATTACAATTAAAATATTTAAACTTACCTTACTTTAAGAACTTTCTGAATTTTCTTGAGAGCATTGTCATCTCCTCTTCATCATCCTCTGAATTGTCTGTATCTGTGGATGCATGGAAGGCAAGTTCTTTCTTCTTTGAGAAAGGTTTTTATTCATCCTTCTTTCTTTCTTTCAGTTGTACTTCATATGCCATTAAATTATCAATAAGGTTTTCTAATGACATAGTGGAGAGATCATTTGCTTCTTTGATTGCAGTGTCTTCTTCTCCCTATCTGATGTGAGCGCACGAAGGATCTTGCGAACTTTTTCAGCTTGGGTGTATTCCTTTCCAAGGGATGCTAAGGAATTTGTTATGTCGGTAAACCTTATTATCATTTCTGAAATTGTTTCGTTCTCCATCATTTTGAAGAGTTCGAACCTATGAACAAGAACAGAAGTTTTAGATTCTTTAACCTTATTTGTACCTGTAGTATGTGCCATATTTGATTTGCAGATGTGGTTGTTGACACACAATTGAATTCTTCTTTGGCTAAGGCACAGAATAACGCATTCATCGCTTCGGCATCAAGTTTCACATTCTTCTTTTGATCATCACTCCAAGCAGTGTAGTTAGTTGTCGGCTTGGTGTACAGTGCTTCTACTATATTCCAAAGTTCATAGTTGAGTGAATGCAAGTAGATCTTCATTCTACACTTCCAGTAGTTGTAATTCGATCCATCGAATAGCGGTTGACGTTGTGTAGAATGTCCTTCTTTGAATTGTGATGAAGGAAACTCCGTTGCCATCCTTGTATGGTGTTGATCGGGTATGCAGGATCTGATACCAATTGTAGGATCTAAAAATAATGTCAACACAAATATAACAAAGGATGATTAGCGTTAAATACAAACTTGCACAAAATGAAATTAAATCACAGAAAATAAATCAAACGCAAACACAAGTGATTTATCCTGATTCGGTCCTCTTGACCTACATCCAGTCCCCAAGACACCCACTTGAGATTTTCCTTTAACCTTTGATTTTATACACCCAAAATCAACACCTTGTACACTACTTGACAAACCCTCTTTGCCAAATGTAAAAACTCTTCTTAACACCAAGAAGACAACAACACATTGTACAACTTCTTTTCAACCCGAAGACGTTCTTGTACAATCTTTCTCTTTGAGTAATTATAATCAATCATATGTGCCTTGAATCTGTATGTGATCGTAAATAAGGACTCTTATAAGTGGACTCTCAGAATTCTTCACTAAAAGATTGGAATTTGTGTGAAGAATAGAAAATGGAAACAATTTTCTAAAAAACAGATTTTTGAACAGAGTTTTTGGGCAGAAAAATATTGATATAAGTTGGTGATTTTAGCCTACGACAACATCCCTATTTGTAGGTGAAATCTATAGTCAGTTAGGGAAGTTATTAACTTGAATTTGAATTTTGAAACGTTGGATAAAACACCAGAAATCAAAAACTGACTAACAGTCAGAAACTACCATTAGTCGACTTGAGGAAGAGGGTTAGTCGACTAGGGTAACAAGTTTTGCCAATAGTAGTCGACTTATAAAGGGGTCAAATTGACTAGGGAATGACTGATACAAATGACATATTTCTGAAATTTGAACTTAGTCGACCAGCAGTATTTATAAGTCGACTACAACTACTATTAGTCGACTAGGAAATATAATACGTCGACTAATCATGCTAAGCAGAACAGAAATAAAGAGTTGGTATGTATCTGAAGCAAAACTAAGTCGACTATAGTTAGGAATAAGTCGACTATAGGTGATATAAGTTGACTAATCAAGAGTATAAGTCGACTATAGGGCTTATGATGTGTGTGTGTGTGTGTGTTCAAGGCTTTTAATATTCTAATAAACATTACAATACACATCATAACCATTCTCTTTGGGAAGTCTTGAGCATGTAGGACTCTTGTATAAGCTTGTGAGATAGAGCTCCAATGAAATGGCTTCACAAATGTATCATCAAAATTAAGTTCCAACATTCTTCTCCTTTTCGATGATGACACTTTGTGTGCACGAAAACTCCCCCGCAGAGAATATGTTATATGTTCCCTCCCTGCATAAAACAGGTTATAACAGATTTAGAAAAACATGTGTTCTCCTCCTGCAAAAAATATATCATAACACACACATTTATATATATATATATATATGATAAATGTTTGAAATATTTTTTATCAAACTTTTTATACGGTACCCGAAAGATAAACATTAGAATGGTACCAATCATTATAAGATCAAAGCATTAACCTTTAGGAATCTAATCCCAATTTGAATTTGGTTTCCATCTGTTAGTATACACATAATTGCATGAATTACATATAGAATGTATGTAAGATGCAATATAAGCATTTTTATCAAAAATGCTTAAGTTTTTAGGAATCCACATGTACTTGTTCTTAATTCTTTTTGAAATAATATCAGTATTTCTTTTCACAAAAGAATTAGATGGATTATGATTCTTTTAACTAACATGTGTAGATTTTTCACTCTGATTTAAGAATCCAAGACCATAATGATTATGTGATATCTTTTGATATGATAGCAAATCATTTAATTTTTTTTTCCTTGATTAAATTTAGTCACATTTTTCAAAATCTCTTCATACTTCACTTTGAAACTTGACATGACTTTATCTAAAACAGAAATTATTTTATTTAAAGACATAGTTTCTTTTTTAGCATTACATTTTCTTTTATAAAATTCTCATTATCATTTTTCAATGATGATATAACTTTTCAAAATCATCTTTTTGAGAATTTATAGAAGAAATTTGAGAAACATAACATGAATTTTCTTTGATAAGTTTTTCATTTTCCTTTGACAACATTATTCTTTATCTTTTTATTTTTAAGATCATTATATAATTCATGAAATGCATCTAAGAGTTCAGTATATTGTACATCATGTTCTTCTTGAGCCATGAAATAAATATTGGCATGTTCAGTAGTTTCTTCTTCGTCAGAGAAAGAGGAATCACTATTCTCCTATGATGATTGATAATCTTTATTCTTTTTAAACTTTTGCTCTTGAATTTTTCTTTATTTTTGAGCAATGGGCAATCCTTCTTCATATGACCTGTTTTATTACAATTAAAACATTTAAACTTACATTACTTAAGAACTTTCTAAATTTTCTTGAGAGCATTGCCATCTCCTCTTCATCATCCTCTGAATTGTCTGTATCTGAGGATGCATGGAAGGCAAGTTCTCTCTCTTTTTTGAGAAAGGTTGTTGTTCATCCTTCTTTCTGTCTTCTAGTTGTACTTCATATGCCATTAAATTACCAATAAGATTTTTTAATGACATAGTGGAGAGATCATTGCTTCTATGATTGCAGTTGTCTTCTTCTCCCAATCTGATGTGAGTGCACGAAGGATCTTGCGAACTTTTTTGCTTGGGAGTATTCCTTTCCAAGGGATACTAAGGAATTTGTTATGTCGAAAACCTTTTTATCATTTCTGAAATTGTTTCGTTCTCCATCATTTTGAAGAGTTCGAACCTTTGAACAAGAACAGAAATTTTAGATTCTTTAACCTTATTTGTACCTTCATGTGATACATGTAGTATGCGCCATATTTGATTTGCGGATGTGGCTGTTGACACACGATTGAATTCTTCTTTGGTTAAGACACAGAATAACGAATTCATCGCTTTGGCATCAAGATTCGCATTCTTCTTTTAATCATCACTCTAAGCAGTGTAGTTGGTTGTCAGCTTGGTGTACGGTGCTTCTACTATGTTCCAAAGTTCATAGTTGAGTGAATGCAAGTAGATCTTCATTCTACACTTCTAGTAGTTGTAATTCGATCCATCGAATAGCGGTAGACGTTGTATAGAATGTCCTTCTTTGAATTGTGATGAAGGAAATTCCGTTGCCATCCTTGTATGGTGTTGATCGGGTATGCAGGGATCTGATACCAATTGTAGGATCTAAAAATAATGTCAACACAACTCTAAAACAAAGGATGATTAGCGTTAAATACAAACTTGCACAAAAGGAAATTAAGTCACAGAAAGTAAATCAAACGCAAACACAAGTGATATCCTGGTTCGGTCCTCTTGACCTACATCCAGTCCCCAAGCCACCCGCTTGAGATATTCCTTTAACCTGAAATTTTGTACACCCAAAATTAACACCTTATACACCAACCCTTTTGCTAAATGTATATAACTCTTTTTAACACCAAGAAGACAACAACACCATATACAACTTTTCTTCAACCCGAAGACACCCTTGTATAATCTTTCTCTTTGAGTAATTACAATCAATCTTAAAAGTCTTGAATCTGTATGTGGTCGTGAACAAGGACTCTTATAGGTGGACTCTCAGAATTCTTCGCTAATGGATTGAAATTTGTGTGAAGAATAGAAAGTGAAAATAGTTTTCTGAAAATAGATTTTTGAACAGAGTTTTTGAGCAGAAAACTATTGATATGAATTGGTATTTTTAGCCTAGGACAACATCCCTATTTATAGGTGAAATCTATAATCAGTTAGGGAAGTTATTAACTTGAATTTGAATTTTGAAACGTTGAATAAAACACCAGAAATCAGAAATTGACTAACAGTCAGAAACTACTATTAGTCAACTTGAGGAAGAGGGTTAGTCGACTAGGGTAACAAGTTTTGCCTATAGTAGTCCACTTATAATGGGGTCAAGTCGACTAGGGAACTGATACAAATGACATGTTTCTGCAACTTGAACTTAGTCGACCAGCACTATTTATAAGTCGACTACAACTACTATTAGTCGACTAGGGAATAGAATAAGTCGACTAATCATGGTATGCAGAATAGAAACAAAGAGTTGGTATGCATCGAAAGCAAAACTAAGTTGACTATAGTTAGGAGTAAGTCGACTATAGGTGATATAAGTCGACCAATTAAGAGTATACGTCGACTATAGGGCTTATGATGTGTGTGTGTGTTCAAGACTTTAACATTCTAATAAACATCATTCATAGCCATTCTCTTTGGAAGTCTTGAGCATGTTGGACTCTTGTATACGCATGTGAGATAGAGCTCTGATGAAACGGCTTCACAAATGTATCATCAAAATCAAGTTCCAACAAAAGCGGGATTGGTCCTCTTATAATATGTGTGTGTGGCTCACACACTTGAACCGAACCCAAAAGAAAAAATGTTAAAAACCCTTGAAGAGGATATGAGAGGGGGAAAATAGAGTGTTTATAGACTTTTCATATATGGGTAAAATTGTAATTTAAAAATCATTTTAAGAGTGAGTATAGACAGCAAAGAAGACATGTGTGTGAATAAAATTTTCCTTATTTTCTTCTTTGCTTTATTTTTAATTTTTAATGTTCAATTGTGAGGCAAAAGCCCCAATATTCTGTTGGCCCAAAGGTTACACTCTCCGGTATATGCGTTTTGATGATAACAAAACATATAAAACCTATTTGGTACTAATAGAGGTTCAAGAATGAATTTCAGTTT
The DNA here is from genome assembly GCA_038442645.1 of Agave tequilana. Lineage (NCBI taxonomy): Eukaryota > Viridiplantae > Streptophyta > Magnoliopsida > Asparagales > Asparagaceae > Agave > Agave tequilana. The sequence goes on from JAVJIF010026280.1 coordinate 47,606, forward strand.
ACAGGTATTGATGGCTCAAGAGTTCTCAAGCATGTTATAAGGTTGATGGCTCAAGAGGACTCACTCATAGGATCAGAGCGCGGTTCAGAGACGCCTACATGTGGATCATTGTGTTATCAGTTTGTTAAAGAATAGTATATAGTATTGAAACTCAAATACCCTACACACAAAAAATTGCACGTGTTTTTAAAAGATTGTTTTTGACTCTTGATAAAATACTTTAAGTCCTATTTCAGTATATGCATACTTAGCTTATTGTATTTTATAAAGCCTTTACAAAATCCCTTTAAAAATAACTTATCTTCAAATCAGATTTCTAGTCTGTTTTCAGCTTATGACCTGCCCGGCTCGGTGCAGGTCAGAACGGTCGACCGCGTGGTCGACCGCAGTCCTGACCTATGGGGTGTGCATGTGTGCACGTTCCTCAGTGACCCAAACTCTCGGTTTGGGACGTTCGACCGGGCGGTCGACCGGAACCAGCCAACGGTCATAATTTTTGAAAATCGGTCGATCGGCGGGTCGAACGTGCTATGCATTTCTGGCCAAATGGCTAGTTTTTAAACCTGTTTTAAAACGTGATTTTTATCTTAAAATATGGTTTTAGGCTGGATTTTGGTCTAATTATACCTACTCAGTCCAAATAGTTATTTACCTTTTAATCCCTACCTAAATCCTATATATAGGGGTGGTTGGGGTTGAGGTGAATTGTAACAATTATTGCAAAGATTTCAAAGTTTGAGTATTCTTGAAAGAAGTGTTTTACTCTCAATTTTTGTGCTCTAATCTCTTATTTACTTTAAAGTTTTTGAATCAAATCTCTCTTCTACTTTGTTTTATTTTCACTTACAAATCTTGAGTTTCAATCCTACATATTATTCTCTAGGATTTTGTAAAGAAAAAGCTTTTCAAAGAGAGTTTGTGCTATTTTGATCACCAAGTGAGTATTGTACTTGTGGCTACACTACCTCTGAACTAGAGGAGTGTGATTGAGGAGTTGGGTACTCCCTAATGATTGTAATCCTTTGTGAAAATTCTAGTGGATCGGAAATCCTTCTGGTGAAGGCGGGGACGTAGAGCTGGGTGCTCGAACCTCGAAACAAATCTCTGTGTTTACGATCGGTTTACTTGTGTCTTTTACTTTTTATTCATTCATTCTCATATTGTCGATCTATACTCTTACAACAAGATTGCATTGCGCACCTCAAACTCTTATTTAGAGGAATCACGAGGAAGAAGTTCAGAGCCCTTCACGGGATATATGGCATCTAATCTTGCTTGGAGTGATCGTTGCATCATCTCATTTTTAATTTGTGCATTGATTAGCATTACACCTATTCACCCCCCTAAATAGATAATTAAATTTAATTTTTTGTTTTTTTATAACACTGCGGCCTAAGGTCAGAGTTTACTTTTATTCCATTTGGTCGATTTTGGTCACAGTATTGGCTATTAGCCTAAAAGTTGACTGAGACCTTGGTAAGAGGCTTTGAAATTTTTTATAATTTTACTGTATTATTATCGTAAGATTTTTTCTATTAAAATTTCTATAAGCACTGCGACTGAGATCGTAGTCTTCCTATCCCGTTTCTTGATATTTGGGGTCATGGGTCACAGTCTGTTATATTAAGTTAGCTTAATATGATACTGCGATCCTTATCGCAATATGTTGAGTCACGGGTCGCAGTACGCTAGACGATTGACAAAGGTCCTTATTAGATAATTAATTGGGTTAATTAGATAAATACGATCTGTGTCACATTGTTAATTAACACTGCGAAGTGTTATAGTTGATTAAGTAATATCGCAACCTAGGTCGCAGACAATTATTTTCTTTCCAAAATTGGTTTAAAGTGTTGCAATCTTGTTTATTTTTAATAATTTATTCGGTACTTATGAGGTTAATATTTCTGCAACATTAGGTCCGCAAGAATTGAAGGTTCGTCCTATGCGATCGAACCTAAAGCCTATGTACGAAATCATGAGGGTATTCAAAAAGCGCATTCAGGCAGATTTTGTCAAGGCGATGAGGGAGACCCCCTTCGGTCCTATTTTCATCGCCTTTTACAATGAAGAGTTTAGTGGGGACAAAAGCCTGAAGTCTAACATTAGTCTACTTAAAATTGTAGACCAATATGATAGGGACTTAAGGTCATTTCTTATTGGGGGCAAATGGGTTGAATTAACAGTAGAGGATGTTGCCCTGACATTTGGTCTACCTATCAATGGAACATATTTCATTATGAACAAGATATGCACATTGAAGGATAGAGAGTGATAAAGTACCATTTTTCAAAATTAAGAAGATCACAAAAATATCCATTGAGTAAGCATTGGATGATCTCTTTGTGAAAAAAAGGAGGAGGACCAAACTATATGTGACAAAGGATGAACAGCTTGGGCAGCAAGTGACTCTAAATGAAATTATAGAAAACAGACAAAACCTGCAACTCAAGACTTCACTCACTGATCATCTTATATATGTCGGTTACTCTATTTTTTCTCAAAGTAAATGCACGGTGTCGTAGTATATTGTGGAGCAAATTGTCAACATTCAACTGATGAAGACTATTAGTTAGGCTAAAGTTGTTTGGCAATTCCTGATGGAGTCGATGGACATCTTCAGGCACACCACATATAAGCTGTAAGGGTGCTTCGTGCAATTATTGTAAGTATCGATTATATAATTGGTAAAAATTATTGAACATTAATTATATAATTACAATATTCATATAAACTAATATATTAATGCATGTTGCAGTATTGGCTATGTGAAATTGCTACTATTTTTGAGACGAGAAAGGGTTTAGAAGACAAAACCTCACGGGCAGTAAAATGGGACCTCCAAAATATTAGCAGAGCCCTGATTGAAATTGATCTTAATGATGTTGAAGAAGATAAGGTTAGTTTTTAATAGTTAGCGACCATAGTCCCAGTTTTTTATATATTATTTTTTAATTTTTATGACAGAGACCAAAGTCGCAGTACCTCTGTTACAATTTCAGTGGACAACGACCAAAGTCGCAGTCCCTTCAATACGATGTAAGTGAACTGCGACAAAGGTCGCAATCCTTTTATTACCTTGATTTTGACTGCGTTTGAGGTCGCAGTACCTGAGAAGAGACGAATTTAGTATGAAAGTTTGTACTACGACTATGGTCGCAGTACAGATATATCGTCTTACAATTAAAATATGACTGCGACCATAGTCGCAGTTTATTTGAACTTCCCATTACAAGTTTCATTTTGCTACAAAATAAGTCGCAATACTAACAGGTTAATTTTATATTGATGTTTGGTTGACATGATTTTCAGATGTTTAATCGAATGGCCAACATTTCAAATGCTGAAAAAAATTAGATTGGCTTTCCTGCTGAAGATGAAGAAGAGAAGATGATGAAGGAGAGAAAAAAGAAATAAATATTGAAGCTAACATTCCGGTTGAAACAGAATGAGAACTTGTCAAAATAGTTGAGAAGACAACGAAAGAACAAGACCCAACTATTGTGAAATATGAACTGCGACGCTGATCGCATTTCTGAACAAGAACATAATAAAGTGATAACATAATTAAAAACTTTAATGTATTAATTCATACAGAACAAGAGCAGCAAACAACCCAAAAAATAGAGTAAAAAATAAACTGCGACGTTGATCGCATTTCTGAAACCACTATTTTTTGTTGATTGCGACCGAAGTCGCAGTCCAAAGGAATAATCAAGATTCCATTAACTCAAGAAATATGCTTATAGTGACCACAGTCTATATTCAATTAACTATAGCATTCTGTCCAAATACGCCATCATGGTCGTAGTGGATTTTAAAAAGTATTTTCAATGTATTCAAAAATTTATTATAAAGTACAACATTTTACATTGGAAAAAGAGATGAGAAACACTTGAAAGTACAATAGTACTTGTACTCGACCCAGGTCGCAGTATAATGATATGTCTTTTTTATTAACAATGCGACCTTGGTCGCAGATGATACCTGAAAATGTATAAATAAAAATTTTATTCATTCCATATAGTCGCAACCTGAAACCACTTCCTCTGCAAGTAAAAAATTAACGTAAATGTTTGAAATATCAAACTTAAGTTTAATTTTATAACGAGTTTAATTTCATACCAATAAAGGACAACCAGTCCTGTAATGATTCAGCTGTTGACAATTTTCATACTTTCGATACTTGACTTTCTTTTATGATAGAGAATCTTTAAAACAAGACTTTGGCCTGGATGCACCTTTAGGCCTCCCCTTAGTAGGTACATGACCAGTTGGATCGTGTATAGTAAATTCATCACCATCTCACAAAACCATAACTGATCCAGTAGAACCAACATTTGTTTCAGACTGTGATGATTGATCATTTACTGTCTTAAATTTGTATTCATTATTGGTTTCTACAATAAATCTTTTTAACACAGCTTCCACTTTGAAAGGTGAATATCCGAATCGGACACCATTTCATCAATAACTTGTTGCGGACTTACTTCTTCACAGCCTTCTCCGTGATTCATTGCATTAACAACACGGAAAATATTTGAAAGATGAATTCTTACATCAATCAAATTGGTCATAGTGTTTCTGCTAATCTTTGATCGATGTGAATGGTGAGAGTAAAAGTAATGGGGACCTCATCCGGGCTTGATAAATCATGTGAATGAAAATCAGTAAACTTGATGATAACCCAAAATCTTTGGTGTGGTAATAAACAAAGACGTACATGCGTCTCAGTAGAACACTCAACTCTATGTCGATTCGATGGTTGACTGTAAGCCCATCTTATCTTTTTATCAGACAACTTCTTCACACCCTCCTTGTTGCAATAAAATTTTCTACAAATAACTTCATGAGGAGGCCTACGTGACTTATTTATGCCTTTTCTTCTCACGCCAAAATCACTATTTCTTGCATAAGCATTGTAGAAGTTGTATGCTTCATCATCTGTAGAAAATTATTGTCCTAAATGAATAACTAAGCTTACAGACATATCTCCATGTAAATTCAGATCCTACCAAAATAATTGTTGGACTAAATAAAAAAATAATTGAAAATCACACGTTTAAACTATAATAAAATAAAACTGCGACTAAGGTCGCAATTATAAAGATAGCTGTGACTATTGAATAAAAGACTGCGACCGTAGTCGCAGCTTTCAGGATGTCCATATTTTTTAAAAAAATGATATTTTGTAATACTGTGACCTCTGTCGAAGTCCTTAATATATTAAAGGATTGCGCAAAAGGTCGCACATGCAAGGTAACTACGGACTGCAAGTAAGATCGCAGTTATATAGATACTGAGACATAGTTTATTAAAAACAGCGACTGTAATCGCATACTTTAGTATGTCTATAGTAACTGAAAAAATTATTTTAATAAATACTGCGACCTTAGTCGCAGTACCTACAAATTAGTAACCATAAAAAAATAGGTAATTTTAAAATTAAATAACTATGACTCAGGTCGCAGTTAAAAAAACTGTAAAATTGTTAATTGAAAAAACGACGACTTTGGTAAAAGTGATTCTTATTCTGTAAAACGTAAATTAGGTCGCATTTTCATCTAGGTTACCCAATATTTTTATAGATAAGAAAATTGCGGGAAAAGATTAAAAGAAATGAAAACCTCTTAATCAGCATTCAAATATCTCAAGCCTTCAAAAGTTTCAATATTCTGTGAGAAAGTTGAACACGATGATATATGATTCATATTTAAATTGGGAGAGAGTTCGGGATGACGGCGATCTAAATTGACAGGAGATGTGTTCTGATCAGCGGTCGACATTAAAATAGAAAATGAGATCTCGATGAAGAACTTGGAGATCTAGATCTGCAAAGTAAAAAAAAAAAGTATCTGATCCAGATCCCGCTTTTTAGAAAATTTTATGAGCGAAAATTCAAACCTAAATCTGACAGCGCGCGGAACAAAAAAAAAGAGGAAATAATAAAAAATAATAGCGGGACCATTTCCTTTTATCACAGGGGAATTTCGTAATTTTACTTGTTTCAATAGACAGTCCGTAACTAATTGGTGTGGCTAATATTATGTCACGTCACCGCAAGCTGAGAGAGACTCTCAAATTGAGGTACATATTTCTGTGTGTGTAGTTTGTTGAGCATTCCAAGTGTGACTCGGGGACGTAAATTTCTAATCGTAGGTTTGAGTTGAGACTAGGTCTGCTAGTTTCTCCACCAACCCCACATGGGAATAGACTCGTTTTTCTTCGTCTCATCTTGGGCCACGCGAGAAGAATACCATGGAACTTTTTGCGCCAAAACCACACACAGATTTGATTGTGTGAAGGCCCACATAATCCTGGAACCTATTCCAACCATTTTAATTAGTTTCTACCTGCCCCTAATTTTGATCAGGGCATGTTGGAGGAATGTTATTTATTATTTTTTTATATTATCTTATATTATTATTTTATAAATTGTGACTCATACTAACAATTAATGAGAGTGGGGCCACAATTCATAAGGATATGAGCCACAATATAGAGAGTAGTAGTATAATATATATAAAAAATAGTACAAATAGCATTACTCGAGCAAATGTTAACATTTTATATAATTACAATGTTTATCAGATCAACTCAGATTTAATGCACTTAAACCGAATAAATTGAAAGTCCACATGGTATTAATTAAGAAGAAAAGAAATTTGAGAGCATGTGCTAACCAAAGAACATGTGTAAAATTAGGTATTTACAACGGGTACGTACCTAATATAGAAGTCATTACTTCTGAACCTCGAAAAACCAACAAGTTTTGTAATTAATCAGAATGATTTGTTAAAGGAAAATGCTTATTCTACTACTAATTTTATACTATATTATATTATATTACACTGACACGTTTAGCGTAGCTCATTTTCAATCAATAGTAATACTATCTAATGCAATGTTAGCAGTACAATTAACATTACTCTCAGGTGAAAAGGAGAGCGTGAGAAACTGAGGATTCACTCTTACCATACTGCTTTAGTCTCATTAGATTGATGGCAGAGAGGAAACACTTTTTAGTCTTTTTTTTGTACTACTGAAGAAAACAGAGCACACACGGAATTATGATCAGTGTGGGACTAATGGGAGGTCTAGCAAGGGGCCGTGGCACTCCCTTAACTTTTGAAAATATATTTAAGAAAATGCACAGTAAAAAATGATTTGATTTGAATTGGGTAGAAGTACTCAACATTACAGGTGATCAATTAATTATTTTTTCTTTTTTTTTTTTTTAATAAGAAATTTTAATGATCATACATAATAGTAATTGAGTGTGATCTTTGTCTTGAACTTATTTCTCTCTTGTCTTATTTCTACACCTCTTGTCTAAATCAAAAGATATTTTACTATTGTGCTGCAATATGACTTGTATTTTATCTCTTCCATTGAGCTATGTACTATTTATACATCTTCAATAATTTTACTTTATTTTCAAGCACAACAAATAGATGTTGAACTAGTAGAACTGGAAGTAGAAATTGACTTCTTAAATTGCTCTAAATTCTAGATAATTCTTGTTCAAATATGTAGAATTTTATTTTTGTGTAGAAACAAAACATATATGAGTCTTTGTATCTCGGAGCAAACAAACAAACAAACAAAAGAGAAGAGAATCGGATCTACAAACTGGTTCTTGGGTGCCTTATCCTGCCAAATCGCCATTGACCGAGTTCATAATCATGCTCTTTTCTTTTCTTTTTATCTAATCTTTTCTCTATAAATTTTTAAATAATTAATTACCTCGCTCTTGGTACATGCAAAATCCCCATGGTTTTGGACAAATACTTGGTTGTTAATCACTAGTTTAGTTCCCTAATCCATTCCATTCCTGCCTCAAAACTGCCCTTAAAACCCAAGTCAATATCTAAACTCAGGCCAACCTTAAAAACTTTTGCTGCTGCAAATAACTTGATATTATACAAACAGCAAGATATTTCCTCCAAAACTTGGCTTTTTTGTTATTTACCCCTCAAAAATCTCTATTTACATGTATGTACTCTTCTAATTCTGAAGAGTTTTCAACTATACCACTATATAGTCACAATTTTGTTCACTATGATAAAAGTACCCTTTGCATGTTTACCGTTGCAAATTTGATTTTGTAATACTTCATAAATTTTCATATTAAAAATATTTCTAAAGACAATACTTTAATATCAATACAATAATTTTAGAAACACAGACTCTCTACTATATCAAAATATCAATATTTTAATAAATAATATGATAGGGTATATACAAGTTTGCAAGTTCTAATAAAAATGATATGTATATCTTCAACTTTTACTTTTTATACTTTATATTATTTCTTTACAAATACAAAATGCGTAAAGCTTATTTGAGCCTTAAAGCTATCACAATGTTTATATAAAAGAATAGTGTTTTTGAGTGTATAGCCGCAGAACCTAAAGTTGCAAGTGTTTATATTAACATTTGTAATTTTAGTGGTATAATTGCAAACTCTCTAGAATAGGCCTGTCAATGGGTCGGGTCCAGACCCGGACCCGACCTGATTAAGCGGGTATGGAAAGAGCTGCTCTGCACTCATACCCGTTTACTCGTATACCCATATACTCGATTATTAAATAGGATGGGTCTAATTTTACTTGAACCAGACCCGATTACCCATTTACCCATTTCAAACAGAAATATAAATAATATTAATAGAATTAAAACCCTAGAGACTTAGGCTCAAGACTCTATCAGTAAATGATCTCTTTGTACTTTAAGTGTTGAAGACTGTTGGTTGATTAGTGGGTGTTCCTATTGTTGTGTTTTCTCAAATAAATTTGGGGGGCCTTACTTTAAATTTTTTTTCTTTTAGAGTCTTTCATCGAAAATTTTTTCTCCACCTCTTGCACTTGGTTGCATTTCATTCTTTATTGATATTAAAACATGCTTTCTTTCTCTTTACAAAAGTTTTTTTCCCTCTTCATGTGTTTTTGTTACTGTATTTGTTTATGTATCTTTTTTTTTTCTTTTGTTATGAGTCTGGGTAAATGGGTCTGCACCCGCGGGTCAGCGGGTCCGGGTATGAAAACCCACTTTTTGGACCCGCGGGTAAACGGGACCGGTATGATACCCTCTTGGGTAAACGGGTCCGGCTCTAGTACCACCTGTACCGCCCCGAACCCGACCTATTGACAGGCCTACTTCTAGAATTAGAAGAGGATTTATTCGAATAAGCAAAAAATTAAGTTACAGGAGGTGTACATGCAAAAAATCGCATTTGATTTTGTTCACAAAGTAAATTGCAATTCAACTAGCTAAGTTGCCAGCAACACTCAGTTTCCTGCTGAGTTGCTGCCCATTTGGTATTTGGCTTTTTGACTGCCAACCACCCACCACCCCCACCAGGCTAGCGTTCTCCTTCCAGAAGACCAGGCACGCAAGCACAAGGAAGCTTAACCCCCCCACCCCCAACCCCACGCAAAGAAATAAAAATAAAATTGCAAGCACTGGTCAACACAATTTCCATATTATACTGCCAGCTATATATAAATTCCCACGCACCCACTCGCCTCCCTCATCTCTGTATCACAAAAACAAACGCAGACGGATACTGTACAGATCCTAAAAGCTTCTGATACAGAGATAGTGTTTCGACAGTATTTTAATAAGAAATTTGGACATATTGGTTGATTGAAGAGATATATGTAATGACGAAGAGCATGCTAAATGAGGTAAGTTCCGGCGAGATGGAGGTGGGATCGAGTCAGCGCGTGCCGCACAGCGGTCCCCTCAGCGGACCTCTCAGCAAGCGGGGTGCCGCCGGGGGCAGCCGAAAGAGCGCCCGATTCAACATCCCTTCCGACTCCGTCACTCCGGCAGCCGCAGACGATGACGAGGCGTACGTTGAGATCACCCTTGACGTGCGCGATGACTCGGTGGCCGTGCACAGCGTGAAGACGGCGGCCGGGGGAGAGTGCGAGGACCCTGAGGTCACGCTGCTGGCGAGGACCCTGGAGAAGAAATCGTCGTTCGGGTCGGCGGTGATACGGAACGCGTCGTCGAAGATCCGTCAGGTTTCGCAGGAGCTGAAGCGGCTGGCCTCGCTGTCAAGGCGGTCGGGGCCTGGCCGGATCGACCGGTCCAAGTCTGCCGCCGCCCACGCGCTCAAGGGGCTCAAATTCATCAGCAAGACTGACGGCGTCAACGGGTGGCCGGCGGTTGAGAAGAGGTTCGACGAGTTGGCCAAAGATGGGTCGCTTCCTAAACCGCTGTTTGGACAGTGCATCGGTACGTCACTCATTTTCTGTATGTTTTATTGTTGCAAAGATTTGTGAGTGAAGTTTTGGAGTTGAATGAATGCTGGTTAATTAATTCAGGCATGAAGGAATCAAAAGAGTTTGCTGGTGAACTGTTTGACGCATTGGCGAGGAGGAGGAACATAACTGGGGATTCGATCACGAAGGAGGAGCTGAAGGAGTTTTGGGATCAGATCTCGGACCAGAGCTTTGACTGCAGGCTTCAGACATTTTTTGACATGTAAAAACACTCAGCCTGTATTTTTTCTTCTCTTTGATGATAAATTAGGTGAAATTAAGATAAGACACTTTCTTTCTACTTTGTTTTTTAAATTAAATTTCTACTGAATTAACAAATGCAGGGTGGACAAGAACGCCGATGGAAGAATCGCGGAAGAAGAGGTCAGAGAGGTAAGAGTGGTCAAGATTATTATAAATTACAACTCTATTATTCTACACTCAAACTGATTAATTAAATTAATAGAATTACTTAATATTAATGATCAGATCATATCTCTGAGTGCGTCTGCCAACAAGTTGTCCAAGATCCAGGAGCAAGCAGAAGAATATGCCAGACTAATCATGGAAGAACTAGACCCCAACAATCTCGGCTACATTGAGGTAAACAACACACTAAGCATTCCCAAAAAAATTATACTGCTTTCTACGGCAAACAAAGATTTTAATTGAAATCGAATTTTCTGTTCCTCAGATTTACAACTTGGAGACGCTCCTGCTGCAAGCACCGAGCCAGTCCGTGCGCGGGGCACGACCAACAGCAGGAACCTGAGCCAGATGCTGAGCGCGAGGCTGAAACCGACTGAAGAGCCCAACCCATTGAGGAGATGGTATCAGAAGGCGAAATACTTCTTCGAGGACAACTGGCAGAGGATCTGGGTGGTGGCGCTGTGGTTGGGGATCTGCGCCGGACTGTTCGCATGGAAGTTTATTCAGTACAGGAACCGAGCAGTGTTTCATATCATGGCTACTGCGTTTGCTCTGCAAAGGGCGCTGCAGAGACTCTCAAGTTCAACATGGCCATCATTCTGCTGCCTGTTTGTCGAAATACCATCACTTGGCTCAGGAACAAGACCAAGCTTGGCGTTGTTGTGTTCCCTTTGATGATAATATCAACTTCCACAAGGTATGTGATTAATTAACTAATTATGTGCCAGTTTTAGTAACTGCCTCTCCCAGTACTTAGCCATCTCAATTTTGAATCCTTCACATAAATAACCAGAGTCATCAATCTCTATACTTAACTATGTCTTTGACTGCATTGGGCTCAAATAATTTTGACTTAAATTCGTAATTTTGAATAGCTCTGTGTACACGACTGCCCTGTTTTCATCACTGGTGACTTCAAGTAACTCTTTGCTGGGGCTTGTGTTGGCAAGATTCGACGATGAAGTAACATGACCTCACAAGCACAAAATATAAGAGAAATTTCATTTTCTTTACCTTTAGAAGGGGAAAACAATCGTTACTCAATGGACGTTTGTAACACGGTTGCTTGTTAGATCTCAACTTTCACAATCAAGCTTTCGTGGGATGCTTTTTTTTTTTTTATATAGCTGAAAATTATAGATTTCTTGACGTTTGGAATTACCGATATAAATAACAAATGTACTCGTGTCTTATGCTTAATGACATGTTTAAAACAACAAATTTGCTTCACAGCATATTAGTCGTCTAAAGCCACCCTGTAATTTTGCTGTCGTACTAGTTTTCAAACTCTCAGCATCTCCAATCGCTTTCATGTGGCTGTCTTTAAACAATTTTAACTTCTGCATGAGACATACATATGTCTAAAACCTCTGTTTTTTTTAGAGTAAACGGTGATTTTGCGTATCGTTAATAAAATTTTAATGAAGACAATCTTGTAATACAAAATGATTGATTCATTGACTGATCATACTTTTTTTTTTTCCCAAACAGGTGATTGCGGTGGGCATCGCTATCGGCGTTGGCATCCATGCCGGCGCTCACTTGACCTGCGACTTCCCGCGCCTCCTCCACGCCAGCGACCAGGATTACGTCCCCATGAAGCCCTTCTTCGGCGACACCAGACCTGACAATTACTGGTGGTTCGTCAAGGGCACAGAAGGCTGGACCGGCGTCGTGATGGTTGTGCTCATGACCATTGCGTTCATACTGGCCACCCCTTGGTTTTCGTCGAGGCAGGCTGAACCTCCCCAAACCGCTGAAGAAGCTGACTGGATTCAATGCATTTTGGTACTCGCACCACCTCTTCGTCATCGTCTACATCCTTCTGATCATTCACGGCATCTTCCTTTACTTGTCCAAGGAATGGTACAAGAAGACGGTACACATCCAACACACTCAATTTCCCTAAAACTTTCATACACACTCGCAAGAGATTCACAAGATTGTTTGACACCAGACATGGATGTACATAGCGATCCCGGTGATCCTCTACGCGACAGAGAGGCTGATCAGGGCCTTCCGATCGAGCATCAGGCCGGTCAAGATCCTCAAGGTCGCCGTGTATCCGGGCAACGTTCTGGCACTCCATGTCTCTAGGCCTCAAGGGTTCAAATACAGGAGTGGGCAGTACATATTTGTCAACTGCGCTGCAGTCTCTCCTTTCCAATGGTAACTTCTTCTTTTAATTTCTTTCCAATGCATTGAGATTCAGATGTTTTATCATTTTCTTACGGTTTTTCAATCATTTGATTGCAATAATAGGCATCCATTTTCCATCACGTCGGCGCCTCAGGACGATTACATTAGCGTTCACATTCGGACTCTTGGTGACTGGACCCGTCAGCTTCGAACAGTTTTCTCTGAGGTACGATATTGCTGTCACTCTGACTCAAAAGCTTAAGCTGATACGGTGAAATGAACAGAAAATAAAAAAATAAAAAAAAAGAAGTGCAAGCTGATCTTATTTTCCTTTCTGTTATGAGTTAGGTTTGTCAGCCGTCCACAGATGGAAAAGCGGACTTTTGAGGGCGGAAATGATCGCGGCGACGGAAACAGTGTTGGTCCAATGTATGTTCTTGGAAACATCTTTGCTTCTCTCTGTTCATCATAAAATTAGTAGGAGATGTTTCTATTTTTTTTTTTTTCAATCTTTATTACGTTTTTTTTTTCTTGTTCTTCACCAACTCCCTTCTCACGCGTATATGGCCTTTGACATGAAAGTCATGGGGTTGGTGATGTAGATAAGATTGTAGGCTGTTTAGGGTTCTCTTGTCAAAGGTTTCGAAGGCCAACTTCTTCTCTGATTTTTTTTTTTTGGACCACGATAAAATTTTCTTTAGTGGACTCTTGTTTTCTTCCTGTATTTATTGCAGGTTATTAATATTTTCAGACGTGTTTGCATTCAAAATACTAATAATTTAATTAAATACATAAATGTATGACTGATGTATTAAATGTGAGACGTCACCTGCGGTTTTTTTTTTTTTGAGAATTTAGTGGTCCAATTCAAGGGGATCCGAACCTCAACACACATTTTATAATATTTATATAATATGATATGCACACATATATTATAATATGAGATTAGAAGAGCTCCAATACACGTATCAATATTAACCCTTTTATTGCATGTATGTGTGGCTCACACACATGCACCAAACAAAAATAGTACACAAGCCTTTTTTTTTTTTTTTTTTATGGATTCACTGCAAATAAACTTAAAAGGGAATTAAGTTTTTTTTTTCTTTTTTCAATTATACACAGAATTACTTATTAGATAATGTCTCACGTATCATTGTCTACTGAGTCTATTTGAGACTAAAAAGTGAAATCAAATCATATGTCTGATTTTTTTTTTTTTTTGTAATCCATACTTAATTTTATGTGAAAACCAATCTAAATTCGTTATTAAAGCGGCACTAAGCACTCCTTTTATATAATTCTGTAAGGTAAAATTATTATTTTTTAAAATGTTAATTTTACCATTTTGCAAATTAAACACCAACTTTCTGAAAAATTAGATAGACGCATGGATTTGTCGCACATTAGTTCAAAACATGTCACAACTAAGAAATTTCTTTTTCCACGAGTGCCCAAAACTTTTGTATTAAATTTATGAGACAATTATCTTCAACATTTTCTTGACAATTTTTGTGATAATTTAATAACAAGTATCTGCCCTTTATGTGTGTGTTTGTGCAGCTTTCCTACAGTCCGAATCGACGGACCGTACGGTGCACCAGCCCAGGACTACAAGAAATACGAGACGGTCCTCCTCGTAGGTCTGGGCATCGGAGCCACGCCTTTCATCAGCATCCTCAAGGACATCGTCAACAACATGAAGCTCCTCGACGCCGAGGGCGGCGCCACCGCCGGCCACGACGACATCGAGAGCGGCAGCGGCAGGCGAGCTGGGGGCCGAGGGGCCGGGCCGTCGTTCAAGACGAGCGAGCCTACTTCTACTGGGTGACCAGGGAGCAGGGCTCGTTCGAGTGGTTCAGGGGGGTGATGAACGAGGTGGCGGAGACCGACAAGGAGGGCGCCATTGAGCTCCACAACTACTGCACCAGCGTCTACGAGGAAGGCGATGCCAGGTCCGCGCTCATCGCCATGCTGCAGTCGCTCAACCACGCCAAGAACGGCGTCGACGTGGTGTCTGGGACTCGGGTCAAGTCCCATTTTGCTCGGCCTAACTGGAGGAATGTGTACAAGAGGATCGCTCTCAACCACCGAGATCAGCGTATAGGTATGTATATACGTATGTACACTGTAGTTTATACGTACATTATACAGAAGTTTCTGCTGGGAGTAGGTTTGAATAGGTTTGATTTGAACATAGCCGCTGCTGTGGGGGGCTGCCGAACTTTTGATTCTATGAAACATAGGTACGATCGATCACACGCATGCAGTCAACATCGGGGTTGGTGTTGAATAATTTGGCACCTCTGACATCAATGCATGTTTTTTGATGAAGTTTATTAGATTGGAAACTTCCCATTACAAGTAAGGCCTGCTAGATATGCCCAGCGCATGTTGCGGCTTTCAATAAGAGTTTCGCTTGCTCACATGTTATTATTTCAAATCTCATCAGTGATATATTTAATTCTAATCATCGTAATCGTCAGTCAGGCTTAAGTTTGTTTTTTTGTGATCGTCAATAAAACTCAGTGTAACTGATTTCCTAGCAATAAAAAAAAAAAAAATAACTAGCCTGCTAGAATGAAAACTTTCTTACCATACTCTTCTAATATAAGACCACAAGAAAAGACTAAACAGTAAATTTTTCTTTACCTTTCTTTTTGTTAAGAAAAAAGTTATAACTCAGTCTAAATTAGAACTTTAAATACAAAATATATTCTACGAACCTAGTACCGAGTAGATATTATTGTCCATTTATTAAAACCAAGTTTTGTTGTTTATTGGATTTTTTATACTTTAATCTCACGTCTGGTCCAATTTAATTTTTGCAGGGGTATTTTATTGCGGAGCAGCGGCGTTGACGAACGAATTGCGACAGCTGGCACTCGATTTCTCTCGAAAGACCACAACCAAGTTCGACTTCCCAAGGAGAACTTCTGAAGCCCGCAACAACCCACCACAAACCCTTTCAACGCTCCACCCATAGATTAGATCAAACCACTATCCTAATTATGATTAGAGTAAAATATTATAATTAAATATTGGGATCCATCATAATTAAACCCCATTTTGGATCCAATTGTACAGCCTTAGCAGATGGAATATATATATATATATATATATATAGTTTCCTATACAACTTCATCATCCTTGATTAGATTAGATTATTTTGTTCTTTTTTCTGTTGAGAGCAAGCTAAGCTAGCTCAGGGCCTAGCAGTTATGTCAATTAGAGAGAGAGGAGAGAGAGAAGAGAGAGAGAGAGACTTTGATTTGAGAGTTTTTTGCTTTGCTTTTAGACAGAGAAAAGGCCCATATGAGTTGTCTCCTATTATGATTGAGAGACTAATGTAAAGTAGGAGAATATATATATATTAGAGAGTATATATATTATAAAATTGTTCTTTGATAATGTGTTGTTTTGATTATGATGATATTATGATAGATTTGGATTGTGTTGCCGACAACATGTAAGCTTGTTTGGTAGTGTAGAATAAGTGGGAGATTTGTGTTCAACTTTATACGGCCGCAAGGCGCTATAAATTAAACCAATGCTTACTTGTGTGTAATGGGACAATCTAATGATCCAAAAATTAAGCTCAGCGGATTGCTTTCTCCTCATTTAAGATATAGATAATCACAGGATTACTTTAATTAGATTCCAACAAACAGTGCGAAAGATACTTTCCTTATAGTGGAGGGATAATTTCAAAAAATTAACCTCAAACTTTTCACGCTCTTTTTAAAAAAAAAAAAATCCGTACAATATTTTTGAATAAAATCAAACCTCCAACTTTTCGTACATGTAAACTTGATACTTTTGTTAACCAAATATTAGCTCCGTCTAGCACGTAAATGTCACGTGTTTTTTTATGGAGCAAACTAGCTCACTCTAACACAAGCATGCCCCCCCCCCCCACCCCCCCCCCCCCCCAAATGCAATGGCTGCCCTGCCCCCCCCCCCCAACCCCCCCCCCGCCCGCCCCCCCCCCCCCCCCCCCCGCGGTTTCCAAGGACGCCACCACCTCCATCGTTCGCATCGCCTTCGCCTGCGACGACCTCGGCGGCCACATCTTCCTGTCCCTCGTAATCGTCGTCGTCGTCCTCTCCCCCCCCCCCCATCACCTTCCTTGGCATGGCCTCCGACACAATGTGCTCCCATCCCACTACTAGCAACCACTTCCTCTCGCTCCCCATACCCGGCCCTCCACCGCCCCCTCTCCTTCGACGACGGCCCCACCCTCCACCGCCCCTCCTCAACCCCTCCACCCTCAACCCTCCACCGCACTCCAACAACCCCTCAACCATCCACCTCTCTGAAAACACCTAGAGGGGGGGATGAATAGGTGTTTATGTTAATCTAGAAACTAAATGCAGAAACTAGAAACTATTTTGCACAAACTTAATACAACCAACAAGTGTAGCTGAATTCCCGTGAAGGGCTCTACACTAACTCCTCTTGATTCCCCAAGATAAGGGTTGAGGTGCTATATGAAGCTCTTGTGGTTAAGTATAAGTGAGGCACACAGAAGCAAACCAAGCATATAATAGATGGGCAAAATAAAACAATGCAAGGTATGACACAAGCAAACAAGATATGACGATATGAATGATTGAAGATGCTTTGCACAATTAAAAGAGAGAGGGTTAGAGAAAATGGATCAAACGCAAACACAATGATATGTTCCGAGGTTCGAGACCCTAGCTCTACGTCCCCCCCCCGCCTTACCGAAGGATTTTTAATCCACTATAGGAGTACCAAATTCCTCTCTCAACCTAACAATGCCACCGAGGCAATACAACCAATCCACCTCTACCGAAGAGGGATAAGGCCCGTAGCCAACAACAAATCTCCACCTCTCACTAGAGGGAGCAAACACAAACCTCAACCTCTACCAAAGAGGGAGCAACCCAACAATGAAAAGGGTTTATAACAAGTGGTATCTTTCAACCCCAAACAATCTCTCTTTTTCCACAAACAAATGATCCTAATAGAATATGATAGAAGATAGGCTCAAGTGGATATCAAGGTGATTTGGAAAGCAAATAACAAAGAAAACTACTTGGAAAATTTCTTGTAAATGATAGAAATGAAAATCAAAACAATGTCCCAAAAACCTAATTTTCTTTGATTTTCTAAAACCCTTGAAAAACAATAAAGATGAGAACTTTTAAGCTCTAAAACACTTTGAAAACTAATTTTTAAAACGAGAAAGCGGGAAAAATTTTCTTGTCAAAAGTCTTCTCAAAATCCCCAAAGAGATGGGGTATAAATAGGCTCCCCAAGAAACTAGCCGTTAGCTGATCTGTCAGCCTGACAGGCTGGCGTCGACCGGCCGGCTGACCGCTAACGGTCGGATTTTCGACCGTCGGAGCAGCCCGGTCGACCGCCCGGTCGACCGCCCAGATACAGAGAGCAAGGCTCTCTGGTCCGGTCGACCGTTTCGGTCGACCGCCCAGATACAGAGAGCAAGGCTCTCTGGTCCGGTCGACCGACCGGTCGACCGGCCCACTGTGCCAGCAGACGTGCACAGGTCTGTGCACGTCGGTCGACCCCCCGGTCGACCGGGACCTGGCTCGGTCGACCATGCGGTCGACCGACCTGGCCTGTTAGCACAGTTCTAGGTCAGAAACTGGGTCAGAAAACACAGTTAAAAATATTTCTAAAATTCTTTAAAACTTGTAAAAATCCCCAAAAATAGTTTTAACATATTGCATTGATATATAAACTTGTGATAAAAATTTCAACTCAAATATCAAGCAATTTGAACTATTTTTTGTCTTATCATTTTTAACCAAAAATCAAAACTTATATTTTATCCAACTTGAATTTTTCAATACATGAATAGGAAAGTCAAAATAAGTTTGTACAAATCATGTAAGCATGTATGTATATAGAATACATCTAATATACATAAAAACCAAGGTAAACTTATTTTGATCAATCTATTCATGAAAACCAAACTCCAAACATAAAACGTTGTGTAAGTGCACTTGAGCATATCAACTATTCTTATCTTTACAAACGGATCTAAACACACTAAACTAAACTATGGATACCTAAGTCTTCTTGATGATCTTCCATCTTCAAGTCGACTCTCGATCCAAACTCCATCACGAGCTAGGTTAAGTGTGATCTTGAAGCTCGGGCTCTGGAATCACCATGTGAAGGCTTCTAAACTCTTCTTTTGAAGCAATCACCAACTAATATCTTGTTAAATGATCTGAAATTAAAATCACAAGATTATTAGTAAACATAACGACATGAGTTAATCATCATCAAACTAGAGTGGAAGGCCTCTGGGCCAACAATCTGAAAAGGGAACACCTAGAGGGGGGTGAATAGGTGTTATGCTAATCTAAAACTTAATGTGAAACTAAATGCGCTAAATGCGGAAGCTAATGCAAATTTTGCAACACACACTTAGTACAATCAACAAGTGTAGCCGAATTCCCCGTGAAGGGCTCTGGACTAACTCCTCTTGATTCCCCTTGAATGGGTTGAGGTGCTATGTGAAGCTCTTGTTGATTAGGTACAAGTGAGGCACACACAAACAACCAAGCATAATAATAATATAGCAATATGAAACTATGCAAGGCAACACAAGCAATATATGATATGTATGATATGACAATGAGAATAAAGCTTTGCACAAATGTAAAGAGAGAGAGTTTAGAGACAAGTGGATCAAACGCAAACACAATGATATGTTTCGAGGTTCGAGCACCCTTGCTCTACATCCCCGCCTACACCACCGTGTAGGATTTCCAATCCACTATACCGTCCACCGAGGACTCCACACCGAGGGAAAACTTCACCGAGAAGGATTTTTACAACAATGGAGTACCGAACTCCTCTCTCAAACAACCACCTCACAACCGAGGGTAGGCCCGTAGCCAATACAACAACCAATCCACCTCACACTTGAGGGATACAAAACAACAACCAACTCCACCTCATCAAGAGGGAGTAAACACCAATCTCCACCTCACAATAGAGGGAGCAAACCAACAACCCAAATCACAACCTCAACCTCTACCAAAGAGGGAGCAACCAAGAATCAGGGTTTACAACAAGTGGTATCTTTCAACCACAAACCTCTTTCCTTTTTCTTTTTCCATAAAACAAATGATCCTAATAGATTAGGATAGAAGATAGCTCAAGTGTGGAAAACTAGTGTTTGGAAAACAATCAACAAAGAAAAACACTTGGGAAAATTCTTGCAAAAGATATAGAATGAAAATCAAGACAAATCTCCCAAATCCTCTTTTCTTTGATTTTTCCAAAAACCTAAAACACAAGATTGAAAGATTAAAGCCCAAATACTTTTGAAAACTCTTTAAAAACACTTAAGAAGTCTGGAATTTTTGCCCTTAAAACTTGTACAAAAACTATGAAGAGATGGGGTATATATAGCCCCAATACAAAACTAGCCGTTAGAGCTGAGCTGGCAGCTCTGACAGGCAACGGTCGACCGGCCCGATCGACCGCCAACGGTCAGAAATATGACCGTTGGGCAACTGCGGTCGACCGGCCCGGTCGACCGAAACAAACAGAGAGCACTGTAAGTGCTCCGGTCGACCGGCGCGTCGACCGTCCCAGTGCCTCCAAACGTGCACAGATTTGTGCACGTCGGTCGACCGGCCCGGTCGACCGACTCCTCCCCTAGTCGACTAGTCAGAGGACCAAGTCGACTTGGTTGAAGCCTGGAACAACAATCTGGGTCAGAAAAACATGTTAAAATATTTTCTAAAAATCTTTTAACACTTCTAAAAATCACCAAAATAATTTTATCATTTTATATGGAAATACAAACTTGTGATAAAAATTTCAAGACATATATCAATCATATCAATTCATTTTTGAGTCTTGCAAATTTTATCAAAAATAAAACTTGTATTTTTATCAAACTTGATTTTTTAACACTGAATAGGGATATCCAAATAAGTTGTCTAGCAAGTTAAACCATGTATGTATATCTAGAATACATCTAATATACATAGAAATAAAGTAAACTTGTTTTGATCTACTATTCATGAAAACCAAATCCAAAAACATGAAAACGTGTGTGTTGTGTACTTGAGCATATCAACTATACTAAGCTTTACAAATTGGATCTAAACACACTAACTAAACTATGGATACCTAAGTCTTCTTGATGATCTTCATCTTCAAGTAGACTTGCTCCAAAACTCCATCCATGGGCTAGGCAATGTGTGATCTTGAAACTTTGGCCCTGGAATCATCATGAAAAGCTTCTAACACCTTGTTGAAGCTAATCACCAACTAATATCTTGGTTAATGATCTGAACTTAAACAACACAAGATTATTAATAAACATAACTACATGAGTTAATCATCATCAAAACTAGAGTGGAAGGCCTTGGGCCAACAATCTCCCCCTTTTTGATGATGACAAAACTCATGGAGTTTATATGCATGGATTAAAGTTAAGCTTCAAAGAAGCTCCCCCTTAACTCATGCATAGACATAAATAATAAGATATGGAAATGAACACATGAATATGTATGCAAGAATGAAGATAAAACATGCAACAAGCATAAATCAAAATCTTTTTCTCCTATTTGCAATACAAAAACATATATGCATAAATAACAAGGAAGACAAATACTTCTCCCCCTTAAGCAATGAAAACATGCATATAAACTCAAATACTTCTTCCTTTTTGTCAATCATCAACAAGGGTCAAAGTAAAATCAAATCAAACAAATTTTTCTTCCCCTTTTATCAAACAAAAAGATCAAGAAGGGGTTAAACAATCCAAACAATAAAATGAGGGTAAAAATCTTTCTCCCCTTTTAAGTTAATTAAAACAATAAAACAATGTTCTCCCCCTTTTGTCTAAAACAAAAACAAGGTCAATAGGGTGGACTATAAACAACATGATACCAATAGATAAATATGTCAATGAAGCATCTTGATATCAATAGAAAATAAATAAAGATCAATAGATGTTATATGCTATATACATTCATGAAGAGGAAAACGCTAAGTTAGCTTCCCTACACATATGCATTACATGAAGGAGGGATGTTAACCCTAATTCACATAACACACACTATGTATGCATAAGAGGAGATGTGAAGCTCCCCTACACACGTGTACCACATAACGAAGAGATGTTAAGCTCTTCAATACAAGATACACTCATCATGAATCTATATGCATATAGTCAATACAAATCAAAACTTTTGTATTTTTCTTAAAAAAATTTAGATACCAATTTAAGCAAAACACATGAAACATCTTGATATCAACATAATAAATTTTGAATGTTTAAAAAAATTTTGATACCAATTGTAATAATTTTCATATTAAACATATATACCAATATGAAATTTTTCAATCATAAAGTAAGGGAGT
>JAVJIF010026281.1:0-48554 GCA_038442645.1 Agave tequilana
CTGAGCATACCCGAGTTGGTTTCTGATTTTGTTTCTGATCCAATTTCAGAATTTTGGTTTTCTTTTCTTTGTGGGTTCTCTGCCTATATATAACGGGTTGTTATACTCTATTTGTAACTTTAAGATTAGCCTTGAGAGGTGAATTGTATTTGGAATTCTAGGGTCAGTTTGTATGTGAGATTTCTACGGCTTAGCGCATAGTTTCTCTATTTGGATTTTTGAATCATCTTTGTAACCCTTGCAACTCTGTTGGTCGAATAAGATCTTCTCCCTTCTACCCCGAGGACGTAGGCAAGTTGCTGAACCTCGTTAAATTATTTGTTCGCTTTCTTCTTTGTAGTGTCGTGTCATATTTATTCGTGATTAACCCGGCATTTTTGGAACACTGATCTCAGTGATTAGCGTGTCATTTGGGATTCCTCCGGGGGTGCAACAAGTGGTATCTGAGCTTCCTAGGTTCGATTGGGTCATGTGTCAATCCTGATCAAGCTAATCTGCACACAGAAAAAATAAAAGTTTAGAACAATGCTAGGTCCTCAATGCTACCGCTATAGCAAGTGGCTATGCAGATCTTATTCCACAAGAAGGCACAATGATAGAAGCTTTTAGTACATTACTTCTTTTAGTTTATAAAAACATGGTAAAAGTTCTCTTCTTAATTTTGAAAGAAAAATAAAAAATAGTAAAAGCTAAGTTAAGTTAAAGGGAAATCCAAGAGAAAGAAGAAGATGATTTTGTTGATAAGAAGAAAAGAGAAAATGACGTTAACGAAGAAGAAATGAAAAGATGAAAAAGAATTAAAGAAATGTTGGTTTTAGAAGTATGATTCTAAACTAATAAAATGAAAAAAGAACCAAAAGAAAGAGTACATACCGCTCTTGTTGAATCGTGATGAAGACTTACCTTAGGGTAAAATAAAGCAAAGTAGTAGAAAGAATACATGAAATCAAAGCTTCTGCTAGATCGAGCACAATAAAGAAGGTTTAAAATTATATTGGCTGTCACTTCAATACAACTCTCTCTTGAAGAAGAATTACATCCAATGTCACTCTACATATTACTCTTTCTTTCTTCTCTCCTGTAATTATCTTCAACCTAAGTTGTAAATAAACTGAAAATTATATTATAAAAAGAAAGAAAAGTAAAACTAAACTAAAGTAGAAACTAGCTTAGAATTTCTCTCTGCAGAGTGGTGCTCGTTCTTCATCGAAATATGCAGTATTTATAGGCATAATGGAAGGGGGAGCGTCTGAAAATAGGGGGAGCAAACTCCCCCATATCTCAACAGAATGTCGCAGATCTGCAGCTAGGTGTGGCCAGATGGCCATACCCGGGGGGTGCAGACTCCTGTTTTGTTGTTGGCTCCTTTTATCCAATTGGTTTCGTAGTCTTGGCTCTGGATTCGTCGATATCACTGTTGATGTTCAGCTAACCGAAATGGATTCATCAAAATCCTAATTTAACTAGCTTCTATTTGGTGTTATCTCTCTTATTTGCTCTAATCTTCAGCTGAACAATTGCTAATCTTTGATTTTGATTAATTTGAATTTTAGTGGGGATTTGGGCTCGTTTTCTCTTCCATCTCTTTTAGTAAAGGCCCTGCACATAATTAGAAAAAAAGATAATTAAATAGCAGAGTTTATTAAACAATAAATATCAATATCAGTGACCGATTACAATCCTACCTATCTTTTGCTCATCCTCGAGCAAAACAAGTAAAACAGAGCTAACCTAGTCAAACTCACTTTCGTAGGAATCACGTTGCACTTAGCATGTGCAACAAGTCATTAAACCTCTAAGTTATTCCTAGAGGATGAGTTTTGTTTTGTGAGGATTTTCAATGGATTACACCACAAAATTCAAAAAGAAAGAGAAATAAAGTGTTAGTATTTTGAAAAGCATTTGAAAAAGAGAGAAAATATTTGAAGTATTATTATAAAAGTTCAAGTAATCTATAAGTTATAAGAAAATCAAAATTTCCATTCCTAAACTTAGTCTCTATTCAAAAACGCGTTATCAATCAAGGTAAAAAGTCAAACTATATTTCTTATCTAATCTATTTTTACTTAAGTCATATGCACTTCGCGAACATGAGATTTTGACTAGGGTTTTTAACTCTAATTTTTATGTCTTATTTTTCATATTTTGTGGTATTATTTCTTAATTCTATTCATTTTCTAATCTGCCCATGTAACGAGCCTTTAATCTGTGACTCCCAAACCACGACGGTCTTAGGGCACTGGGTGAGAAATACAGTTGGCCCAGAGGCCCTTCACTCTAGTGTTGATGATGATTAACTCATGTAGTTATAGTTTACTAATAATCTTGTGATATTTAGTTTCAGATATTTGATCAAATTATTAGTAGGTGATTAGCTTCAACAAAGAGTTTTGGAGCTTTCACATGTTGATTTAAGAGCTCGAGCGTCAAGATCGCATCTAGCACTCGATTGGAGTCAAGCTCGGTGGATCATGTTTGGATCGAGTCGACTTCGAGAAGGAGTTCTATAAGAAGACCTCAGTTTGTTTAGTTTTGTTTGTTTAGATCTTGTGTAAAGATTAGATAGTGTTGATATGCTCAAGTTCACACACATAAAAGTTTTCAGTTTAGAGTTTATTAGTTTTGGTTTTTCGGTTTAACTGATATTGGATTTCATGTCAAAAACATAGATATAAATCTTTATATGTATACTGATTCTATCCATATACAATATGCTTCAAAGTTGTTTCAATATCATGTTTTTGTATTACATGTGTTTTAGAAAAAATCGGATTTCCATTTCAAAGTTTGGTCATTTAGAAAATACCGATTTTGTATTTAAGCCAAATTCTAATATCACAAAAATAGTTCAAATTATTTATAATATGTGTTGAATTTTTATCATACACATTTATTTCAAAGATCTAATAAGAACATATTTTTGTGGAATTTATGTGATTTTATAGGATTTATTTGATTATAAAAAGCCAAGTTTTTACATCCCTTTATAGCTGGACTGGCCTTCTGCCGGTCGACCGATCCGGTCGACCGACATGCACAAGCGTGCACGCTAGTTTGGGTTGGTGGGCCGGTCGACCAGGCGGTCGACTGGCAGAGAGCTGCTGCTCTCTGTATCCAGTCCCGATCGACCGGCAGTCGTCGGCAGAGAGCCATTGCTCTCTGTTTCCAGGCCCGGTCGACTGGGTGGTCGACTGGTGACACAACGGTCATAAAAATAATCGTTGGCCGGTCGACCGGAAAGGCATTTCTGCCCTTTCCTGCTGCCAATGGGCAGATTCTGTTTTAGGTTATAAGTAATCCTCATTTGAGCTGGTTTTAGATAAGAATTCCAAGAGTAAAAATTCCTATCTTTCAAGTGTTTTTCAGTAAAAGTTTTTGGGGTTTAAAAGTTTTATTTATATTTGTTTTTAAAGTGTTGAAATTTCAAAGAAAATAGAGTCTTTTGGGAATTAGTTTTTGATCTAAATTTCTATATCTATTTGGAGATTTTCCCAAGTGTTTTTCTTTGTTCCTAATACTTTATTTTCTCACACTTGAGCTATCTATCTATCCTATCTATTAGGATCTATTTTGTGAGAAAATTGGTTTGTGGTTGTTGATACCACCAAGAGTTATAAACCTTCCATACTTTGTGATATCCCTCTAGTGAGAGGTGTTTGTATTGTAATCCTTCTAATGAGAGGTGATTGTGGAGATTGTGTTGGTATCCCTCTTAGTGAAGAGGCGATTGTTGGAGTTGTGGCTTTGAGCCTTATCCCTCTTGTGTGAGGTTGATAATTGTTTGGCTACCTCTAAGTGTAGAGGTGATTTGTGTTGTGCCTTGCCTCTTGTGTAGAGGTTGTATTTATTAGAGAGAGGAGTTGTGTACTCCCGGTTTGTATTACCCAAATCCTCAGTGAAAGTTCCCTGTGTGGGAAGTCCTGTGTGAACGATATAGTGAAAATCTTTCTGTGTGAAGGCGGGAACGTAGAGCAGTGGCTCGAACCTCGAAACATATCTTAGTGTTTGCGTTTGATCCACTATCTCTAACTCTCTTTTTATATTGTGCATTGCATCATATTATTCATATCATATATATGCTTGGGTTTGATTGTGTGCCATACTTATGTTGAACCAAGAGAGATTTACATAGCACCTCAACTCTTATTTAGAAGAATTCAGAGGAGATAGTCCAGAGCCCTTAATTGGGAATTCGGCTACACTCTTTGGTTACACTAAGTGTATCGCAATTTAGTTTTAATTCCGTATTATTTGTCATTAGATTAGTCATACATCTATTCACCCCCCCTCTAGGTGTACTTTCAAATACCCCAAGGATTTTAAGACTCGGGCAAATAAGGCCACAAAACTAAGAGTTTTTATTTATAAGATAGATCGCTTTTAGGCGTGAATACTTATGCTTTATGAGACACAAATACCCAGTTTAATCAAGAATTTTTTATTTATATAATTATATATATATTTCTTTTACTTTTACTTTTTCATTTTATAAGGCATAAAGATCTTTGTTTTTTGAACCCTAAGTGTGTAAGTATATAAAGTATGCATATTTCATCAAGATAAAAATTAAGACTAAAACACTTTTTCAATTTTTTTCCTAATCCTAGAAATTAAATAAATAATATTATTTTGACTGTATAAGAAATCCTAATTATGATTCTCCTATTCCTTATAATTAACTTAATTTCTTACAAAAATAAGTCAAAATATTATTTCTTTTTTATAAAAAATTTTTAAAAAAAAATAATTTTATATACAAATAAAGAGAAAAACCTATATTAGTACCCTCCCCCACACCTATCTCATGCATTGTCCTCAATGTATGAATGAATGCATATATGCATGAAAAAGAAGAAAGGGAAGGAAAAATATTTCCTCAAGGTGGTGGTTCGGTGGTTGTCGGATTGGGCCAAGCGTTGCTACACAATCTGAATAATGTGGATTATCAAGGAACCCACCTTTGATGACCTCTTTTTTATTTACATTATTATACTCCCCAATATGAATAGGATCATGCAAAATCCTAACATGAAATTTATCCCAGTTATGATATGACCAATTTTCGAATATCATCATTGAATCATAACTGCCTATACCTGGGTCCAACAATGAAATGTGATTTGAGCTCGAGAATGAAAGGAACGGGAACCAATGCTGATGATTTTAGCTTGAGAATGAAAGGAACGGGAACCAATGCTGACTCATAGAATTGACTTAAATCAAGTTTAGGTTCAAGAGTCGGATTCGGTCCAGAGTTTGGTCCAAATCAAAAATTGAAATTCACATTCATTTCCCAATAATTGAATGTGACTATCCAAAACAGGTGGTTCATGTTCCATATTTATAGGTACGGGAATCAGTGTTGGTTCAAAAATTGGGTCCAAATCCGATAATGATACTGGAGTTAATATTGATTCGAAATTTGTAAGTGAATCACAAAATTGGGGATCAATATCACATTCACAATCAAGTTCAATTTCATTGAAATGAAAACTTGCCAATTTGTCAATGGTTTGGTATTGATCAAGTTCAATATGGTGTAATGAAATTAAATCTTGGTTAAAATTTTCAAGATAACAATGATTTTGGTTCCTATCAATATGATTAGGAAAATTGGGAATGGTCAAAGATTGGGTGGGGTGAGTTTCCTCTTTCATATCATTTGTGTTGACCAAACGACTTAATTGTGGTTCTAACATATTGATGGATTGGTTCAAAGAATTTTGGCTTTGAATCAAGTATTTAATATTCTTTTCTAAGTCAATTTGTTCTTCTTATTATGGTGGGACTTGAAAAATAGAGTAAGGGTCTTGAGAATTTTTTGCTAGTATTGAGTCCGTCGAGAATTGAAATTGTCCTGTAAACTCAAAAAGGCTTCGAAACTCTTTTCTAAGAAAGATTTTTCTTCTATAGGTTGATCTTAATATTGAGTATACGAAGCTGAATGTTGGTCAGGTTGTTGATAGTATGGCTCGAAGGAGTTGTATCCCCACTGACTCAGTGAAGAGTGGTGATGATCATCTCAATCTTGTTCATAGTATTGGAGTTGGGGCATATACTAATCTGGATAAGACCAATCCGGCATACTTGGTTGGTTAAAGTTATAAAATGATGGGTTAGTAATATCTGAGTCAAAAGAGGTCGGTGTGAAGTATGGATCACTATATACATTGGAACAATTGTAATTGTAATCCGTATCCTAAAAAAGTCAAAAACAAAAACACATAAATAAACAAAAAAAAGAAAAACAATCTAGCTTAAGTTAGGGTGGATCTTAGACCTAGACAACTCCTAACTGGTTAGATTGTCCATGGGGTATATTGCAGAATCTGACCACAAGTTAATTAGCCAGGTAGGGGTAAGACCAGTTGGAGGTATCCGTGCCTAAGCAACGAGCCTAATTATGCAAGAAAGTATTCTGCAAGGAAGTATTCAACGATGACGGTGGTGATTGGATGAAATTGTAAAAAAAAAAAAAGGAATTTGCTTAAACAAAGAGAGAATTCCAATCAATTAGAACACGTGTTTCAATCTTGTTAAAGAAAATTAACTCATATCGCAAACAATTGGTTGTGTTATGACAATTCGACGACGACACACAATCTTACGAACAGACCACGATGCTCTTAGGATCTGATCGGTCGGACTGGTCGAACAGGAGGGACCCATTCATAATAGGGGCGGTGTTCTCAACAAGTCAATTACCAAACTTGACTTGCTTATCATGAGCGTGCATTTAAGAGATCAGATTCAAGATGCCACTTAGCAAGAAAACCAAACTTTGTATGTGATGGGCCAAGATTTTTACCTGAGAAATAAGAAGCTCACACTCCTCTTCAGAAAGAAAACCTTTATACAAGAAGGCCCTAACTTGAGGAAGAAATTCCCTCACCCTTATCAGTTTAATCCATATGATATAGGACACCAATCATAATTATTGAATCAATGTCGTTACCCCCATATCATACGGATATCTATACGCTAAATCGTTGGGCTACCATCCGCTTAAACATTTTCATTGAAGAAACATGGACGAAATGCAAAAAAAAACGCTCGTAGTAAGCGGGAGAGAAATTGGGGAGAAAAAAAACCTACCTCTGAGGTCATTGTTGCTGCTGTCACCGATCTCCTCTCTAATCGCCACTATCACCGCAATGTCAGTCTCTTATTGAGTCCGATATATCCCTAGGACCAACGTCTACTCAATATTAAATTAGGTTGGGTTAGTGAGTGAGGAGATAGTTTTGGGCTAAGAAAGGGTAATGACTTTCTCACCTTATCTTGTTTATAAGACAAGCCCTTAATTCATTTTAGTGTGTGTGTGCACGCGCGCATGTATATAGCTAAATAACACTCAAGCAATAAATCATATAAGTGTGTTTCCTAAGTTACATGTAATGCAAACGTACCTTACTCTAGCACTCTTCAACAGTAATAAAAAATATAACGAAATAGACAAATGCCCTAGAATGTAATGACTAAATTTTCTTTAAGTAATTACAAATAATTAAGTTACTGTTGAGATTAGAACAATGTGCAGATCAAGTTAAATAGGAAAAATAAACACTGCAAAAGACTTAAATTGTAATTCAAGCAACCTGCACTAAAACAGATTAGTAGTTCTTCCTATTATACCGTGCAAACACGGCTTGGCTCTTTTTCGCAGCAATAGTGAGGATCCCTGAGCTCCGTTTTCTAAAGCAGAGACTCAAGTACGCTATATGTCCACTGCAGCTGTTTCATTCCAAAAATTAGTACCTGCACATTGAAACAGAGAAGAAAATTGTTAACCGTTAAGAAACTAAATAGAAAACTTACCGTCCCTCCCGGCAACGGCGCCAAAAATTGATTGAGCTAACCTGCACATAGAAAAAATACAAAGTTTAGAACAGTGCTAAGTGCTCAATACGATCACTATAACAAGTGGCTATATGGGTCATATTTCATAAGGAGGGACAACGATAGAAGCTTTTAGTAAGTTCCTTCTTTTAGTTTACAAAAACATATTAAAAGTTCTCTTCTCAGTTTTGAAAGAAAATTAAAAAAAAAAGTAAAAGCTATATTAAGTTAAAGGAAAATCCAAGGAAAAAAGAAGATGGCTTTGTTGATAAGAAGAAAAGAGAAAATGAAGTTAATGAAGAAGAAATGAAAAGATGAAAAAGAATTAAAGAAATGTTAGCTTTGGAAGTATAATTCTAAACTAAAGTAATGAAAAAGGAACAAAAAAAAAGAGTATTTACCTCTATGTTGAATCGTAGTGAAAACTTACCTTAGAATAAAGTAAGCGAAGCAGTAGAAAGAATACATGAAAGCAGAGTTTCGGCTAGATCAAACAAAATAAAGAAGGTTAAAAATTATATTGGCTGTCACTTCAATACAACTCTCTCTTGAAAAAAGATTACATCTAATGTCACTTTACATATAACTCTTCATCTCCTTCTCTCCTGTAATTCTCTCGAACCTAAGCTGTAAATAAACTGAAAATTACATTATAAAAAGAAAGAAAAAGTAAACTAAACTAAAGTAGAAACTAGCTTAGAATCTCTCTCTGCAGAGTGGTGCCCGTTCTTCAGTGAAATATGCAATATTTATAGGCAGAATGGAAGGTGGAGAGCGTCTGAAGATAGGGGAGCAAATGTCCCCATATCTCAACAAGATGTCATGGATCCGCGGCTTTGGCCGCGGATCCGCGACCTGGGGTGCAGACTCCTGTTTTGTTGTTGGCTTCTTTATTTAACTGATTTCACAGTTTTGGCTATCGATCACTGTTAGTTTTCAGCTAACCGAAATGAACTCATCAAAATCTGAATTTAACTAGTTTTCATTTGGTGTCATCTCTCTGATTTGCTCTGATCTTCAGCTGAACAATTGCCCTAATCCTTGATTTTGATTTAATCTGAATTTTAGTGGGCTTTTGGGCTCATTTTCTCTCCCATCTCCTTTAGTAAAGGCCCAGCACATAATTAGAAAAAATTTAATTAAATAGTAGAGTTTATTAAAAAATAAATATGAGAATGTGACGATAAATATGCAATAACAGTGACCGATCAGATCCTAAGAGCATCGTGGTCTGTTGGACGGAGATCATGTGACGATCTTGGAGCGCCATTGGTCTGTTCGTGAGATTGTGTGTCGATTTCAGAACAACGTTAGATTGTTCGTCGGGATCAGATTTGGTGGAGTAGATTGCTCGGAAATTTGTTTACAGTTTCACTTGAGGTAAAGTTTTGATCTTTATCTATTTAGATTTATTTCTATTTAGTTTTTCGCATTGTTATTTGTGTGTTCTGGAGGAGATATGGCCGAGGTTAATCAGTCTGCGGTGAAGACCGTGAGCATCCACCAATAAAGAGATTGATTGTGGTAAAGTTTGATGGAACGAACAATTTTGGCATAACAAAGTGATACTGTCTGAGATGAAATTGGCTTAAATATATTTTTGTGCACAAGTTTCATCTTTTTCTTAATTAATCATGAAAGTGAAATTATACGCAAGAAACTACGCAAAGATCAAACTATAGCTTTTATTGGTTTAAATTCCTCAATCATGGAAAAAGAAAACTGAGAAAATTACTCCTTTATCAGTTATATTGATAGTAAGTTTTCTATTTGGTTTCTTAACAGTTAACTATTTTCTGCCTATACACGTTGAGTGAGGAGTATAGGCACCAAGTAGGGTATAGGCACCTCCACGTTGTCTCCTAATTTCTTAAATCAAGGTTCTCCCAAGGTTAAGTAAAAACAAGATACATATTCAATAAGAGCATCGTGGTCTGTTCGTGGGATTGTGTGTCGTCATTGAATTGTGATAACGCGATCAATTGTTCGTGATATGAGTTAATTTCCTTTAACAAGAATGAAACACGTGTTCTAATTGATTGGAAATTCTCCCCTTGTTTAAGCAAATTCCTTTTTTTTTTTACAATCTCATCCGATCACCACCGTCATCGCCGAATACTTCCTTGCATGTGTCGCAGTTTTAAACAAGGTCTCAAGTTGTAACATTAAAAATGTCTATGCCTCATAATATCATGTAATGACATCGTCATATTAATTGATATTTCCTCTCACCCATCACTTAACGTGAAGGGATGAACACCCCCAACTCATTCAAGTATGAGGGAAAATTAATGTTAAGTTTATTAACACACCCTTCTCTTTAGAATCCATGATGCCATGCCTCAATGTGTCAGGATATGAAATACAACGTGGGGATATCTATTCACTCACTCTACTTGGTGCCTATACCCTCACTCAACATGGAGGTGCCTATAACCTCACTACAACACCATATTTCTTGGCACCCACGCGCTCCAAACTTGATATGAGAAAACTCTCTCGCACTACGGCATGTGAGAGAGCCTACACCTTATTTTCTTGGTGCTTATTGCACCACAAAACTCAACAAGAAGGCACATATATCCTTATCTCACTTGGTGTCCATGACACCCCAACTCAACGTGTGGGAGCACGATACACTCACACAACTCAAGCTTGAGGGCACATACACCATCACCACTACTCAAGCGCGATGTTACAAATCTCACTACAACTTAAACTCAACTCAAGCATGAGGACACATACACCCTCACCATAACTCAAGCTCAACTCAAGGATTACACCCTCATACTAACTCAAACTCAACTCAAACATGAGAGCATATACACCCCTCACCACAACTTAAACTCAATTCAAGTATAAGGGCACATACAACCCCTCACCACAACTTGAGCTCAACTCAAGAATGAGGGCACATACACCCTTATCACAACACAACCCAACTCAAACATGAGGGCATATACACCTTCACCAAGGCTCAATCTTAACTCAAACATGAGAGCACATACCCCCGACCACGGCTCAAGCTCCTCACCACAACTCAAACTCAACTTAAGCACGAGGGCACATACACCCTCACCACAACTCAAGCTTAACTCAAGTATGTGTAAAACACCTAGGGGGGTGAATAGGTGTAAGTGCTAATCTATAAACTAAATGCGCTAAATGCGGAATCTTAAAACTATTTTGCAAAACACTTAATACAATTCAACAAGTGTAGCCGAATTCCCCGTGAAGGGCTCTGGACTAACTCCTCTTGATTCCCCTTGAAATGGGTTGAGGTGCTATGTGAAGCTCTTGTTGGATGAGTATAAGTGAGGCACACACACAAGCAAGCATATACAAGATATAACAAAGTGAATTATGCAAGGCAACACAAGTATGTATGATATGACAATAAGAATGATGCTATGCACAAATGAAAGAGAGAGAGAGAGAGTTGAGAGACAATGGATCAATCGCAAAGACCAAGATATGTTTCGAGGTTCGAGCCCCTAGCTCTACATCCCCGCCTTCACCACCGTGAAGGATTTCTAATCCACTATCTCCCACCAAGGGAACCTCCAACAAGGAGGATTTGTTACAACTCTAGGAGTACCAAACTCCTCTCTCAAACAATCACCTCACAACCGAGGGGTAGGCCCGTAGCCAATACAAACTCAATCCACCTCACAAAGAGGGATAAGGCCCTTAGCCAAACAATCAACCACCAACTCCTCTACCGAAGAGGGTTACAAACCAATCTCCAACTCCACCTCACCAAGAGGGAGTAAACACCAATCTCCACCTCTACCAAAGAGGGAGCAAATACCAACCCAATACAACCAACTCAACCTCTACCAAAGAGGGAGCACCACAAGAAATCAAGGGTTTACAATATGTGGTCTATCTCAACCACAAAAACTCCTTTCCTTTTTCCACAAACAATAGATCCTAATAGAGTAGGATAGGTGATAACTCAAGTGTGGAAAACAAGTGTTTTGATCAAGAAAAACTCTTGAAAAAATACCAAATTGATATAGAAATGAAGAACAATAAATTAATTCCCAAAAACTTATTTTCTTTGAAAATGACAAAACACTTTAAAACAAAAGAATGAATCTTTATGGCACTTAAAACTCTTTTAAAAACTTCTTTTTAACTTCAGAGAATGTAAGAAAAACAGCCCAAAAAATCTTGTCCAAAAACTCTTTCAAACGGGGTATTTATAGCCCCTAGAAAAATATAGCCGTTAGGCTGATGTGGCAGCCTGACAGGCTGGCGGTCGACTGGCCGATCGACCGTCCAACGGTCAAAAAATAGCCGTTGACAGCTGCCGGTCGACTGGTCGGTCGACCCGAACAACCCGAGAGCAATCTGCTCTCAGTCGGTCGACCGCACGGTCGACCGTCTACAAAAACAGCCGACGTGCACGGTTTTGTGCACGTCCGGTCGACTGGCCGCTTGGCCCAGTCGACTGTCCCAGTCGACCGGCCCAACCTGGCAGACAGCAAAATAGGTCAGATTGGAACACATTTTTGAGGTCTAAAACGTTCGAATTTGGGAATAAGTATATAGGATGAAGTTGTAGATATTGAAGTCTTCTTTCTAAGGCAACTTAAATCAAATCAATATCATTTCAGAATTGAAAGTTATCAATAAAATATTAAAAGGTGTCAAAACAGAAACTGTAAACTGTTTTCAGAATAAGAACAGATTTCAACCAAATATTTGACAACTTTAAAATTAGAATCAGAAAATGGTTATTAAATAAGAAATTTAGATCTGAAAGTTATCTTTGAAATGCAAGTTAAATCATGTTATTTGAATATAAAAATAAAAAGTTATGATAATAACTATAGAAGGGTGTCAAGCCTTGAAATCCAAAACCGATTCAATCAAAAACCAAACATATTGAATTTATGTGTGTGTATTGTGAACTTGAGCATATCAACTATACTAAGCTTTACAAATGGATCTAAAACACACTAAACTAAACTATGGATACCTAAGTCTTTGAGTCATCAAGAAGACTTGCTCCCAAACGCGATCCACCGAGTGCAAAGATATGATCTTTAAGCTTTGGCACCGGAATCACCATGATAAGCTTCCAAACACTTCATGTTGAAGCTAATCATCAACTAATATCTTGCTAATGATCTGAAACTTAGAATCACAAGATTATTAGTAAACATAACTACATGAATGAGTCATCATCAAAACTAGAGTGGAAGGCCTTTGGGCCAACAATCTCCCCCTTTTTGATGTTGACAAAACTCATGGAGTTATATATGCATGGATTAAAGTTAAGCTTCAAAGAAGCTCCCCCTTAACTCATGCATAAACAAATAAACAATAAGTATGCAATGAATGACAATGCATATAAACATGGTGCTCTAGATACCAATGAAATATTCAAAATAAAACATGCTTCTAGATACCAATTAAAACATCATATATGCAAAAATGTAAGCATGCATATATAAACTCTATAACTCAAAATCTTTCTCCCCCTTTTTGTCAATCATCAACAAGGGGTAAAAACATAAAAACAATTTTTTTTTCGTCCCCTTTTTGTCAAAAACAAAAAGATCAAGAAGGGGTAATCAAAACAAATGTGATACCAATTTAAGATATGACAATAAAGTGCATATTGATACCAATTGAAATAAAACCTATAAGCAATGTAAATCAAAAGTATATATTTTTCTTAAACAAAATTTTGAGATACCAATTAAAAACACTCAACATAAACATCTTGATATCATTAAGAGAATATGTTCTTTTAAGCATATGATACCAATTTGAAACGAAATTTTAACATAAAGTAAGGGAGTGGGAATCAAATACCAATTGAAGGACAAAATCAAGTTTTCTCCCCCTTTATGAAATACCAACTAAACATATGCATAAGCTTGTTAAAATACCAATTGAAAACAAATCAAACATTAGAAATTTTTCAAGCTTAGCATAAAGATATATATGTATGAAAGTTAGATACCAATTGACATTGATATTCTTGAAAGAGTAAGCATACATATACAAAACATATATGAGTATACAAAAAGATCAAAATTGATATCAATTGAAAGTGTTCAATGATACCAATTGAAAGAATAGGGTCAAGTGTATATCTCATATTATAACGAAGAATACGAACTAGTTAAAATGAAAAGCTTTGTTAACTAGTACGAAATCCTTCAAGTAAGGAATAAATACAAATCATTTTTCATAAAAATGAAATCCACATGATAATCAACACTCTAATCCAATTAAGCATAAAAATGTCTCATGAAAACAAAATATGAGCAAATAATAAATGTGAGTGTACAAGTCAAGTATGGAGATCACAATCATGAAAATTTGTTCAATTAAGTTCAATTATTCCTTTAAACAAGAAAACTAAAAATTAATATTATTTAATCTTCAAGGCATATGTATGTCTAATACAAACCAAAGTATACATACATATCCAAGATACAAACGAGTCCACAAGGATATATGCATGAAGGCACGTGGCTCAAAAGAATATTCATGTATATCTAATAGTTTGGACAAGGTAAACATATACATGAAGTTTAAATACCAATTCAAAGAAAACATGAAAAGCATGAAAAGTATGAAAATTTAGCTTTTCATTAAAACAATTTGATACCAATTCTTTTCAAGGTATATGTATGATTTGTCAACACAAGAAGTATACATACATATCCCTTAAACACACTTTGAATCCATAATAGATATTTGCATGAAAGGCAAATGACTCAAGGGGTATACATGTATATCTTCAAGTTTGGCAAAATACACATATACATGAAATGAAAATTCATAATCATAAAAACAAATACCAAAAATGGAATACAAGTTTAAAATGTATGAATCATCAAAACTAGACTATACTAGCACATCTAATGGGAACAAACAAGCATTCAATCCCAAACATATATAGATTTATTTGTAGCCCATCATATGTACAAATATAAATCCTAGTCTAATGAAAACTAACATCTAAACATATATTCAAAACATGAAGTATCAAAACAAACACGAATATTATTTTGCTATATAAAATAAGCAAAGATTCATCAAAAATTCTTTTATCAAACTTCTAGGTATATGTATGATTCATCCAAATTTAACAATATACATACATATCCCAACCGTAAACGAGTCTATTAAAAGTATTTGCATGAAGGCAAAAGACTCATGGGTATACATGTATATTTATTAGGTTTGAATTCAAAATACATATACATGAAGTAAAAACATGAAAATAGGCATAGCAAGTATAAATGAAGGAATCATCAAAACTAGCTTATACATGTGCATATAGTGGGTACAAATGAGCATGAAGTGCAAACATATAAAAGTCAATTTGTTCTCACTATGTGTACATGTATACATGCAAGTTTTGATAAAATCTACATCTAAACTAGTTTATACCACATAAAGCATAAAACAAAAAAAATCATCATGAGAAAACTAAAACATGATTACTATGTAAATTCACATGTATTTGATTCATGATGTACATTATAACTAAACAAAAGGTGAGAACACTAAATATGAGTTTATATAAGCATGTGTGTCTCAAATACTATACATGTATGTCAAGGATCTAATAAACATAGCATTTACACACTAATCCATAGACAATGAAAACATGCTATAAAACAAATGAATATGAAAGCATGTAAACAATAATAAGGAGTTAGGAATTGTTACCAAACCCTAGAAGGCAACTCTCCTTGTCTCCAAAACATGGTGGTCCTTTCCACCAAACTTCCCTTGAAAGTGATGCATCCAATTGATTTCCATGAAGCTCGGAACGCATTCACTCCAAGGTGTCATCACTCTCACGTCATGTGAGAGCCCACACCTACATCGAAAATAGGAGGGGTGGTCTTTGGTACCCATGTCTTTTGGGTCCATGGGGGTTAGTCTCATTTCTAACCCAAACAAAATTCTTTGCTAAATTTGGAGTATGTAATCTATCATAGCAAAATCTAGCAAGATGGCCCTTACGACCACAATGTGTACAAGTGTACACATGAGCATACGTGTGATGGTGTCCGTGAGGAGCATGTGTATGCCGTGGAGGGTGTGCATGAAAAGATGGAACTTGTTTCTTACGAAACAAAGTTTCCAAACGTGTATGCCCTTCTACACATTGGCTCAAAGTGGAGCCCAAACAATCTACACTCTTCTTAAGCAAACAAATATCATCATTGATTTTAGAAGAAGAGGTACATGCATTAGGTGATGGAACTACCCTAGCATGGCAAACATGTGCATCAATCTTATTTTGTAAAACAATATTTTTCTCTAAACAAACATCCAAATCATTTGAAATAGAAATAATCTTATTTTTCAAAGCAACATTCTCTTTTAAAATAAAATCTACTTTTGAAGTCAAGTTTTCATTTTTCTTCAAAAGTATTTCACAATCATTTTTATTTTTCAAAAATTTATTTTCTTTTAATGCAAATTCTAATTGAGATCTCAATGAATCCCTTTCATTATAGACCTCAACCTTCTCTTGCAAAACATTGTCAAGTCTAGAATGCAAACTTTTATTTTCTTTTTCAATGTCTAGACTTTCCTTTTTCAAAATCTTGTATTTTTCAATCAATTTTTCACAAACAATAGAAAGTTCTTCATTCAAAGCATGGGCATCAAGATTATCACATGAAGAATTAGAGCAATCATCACTATCTAAGTGGGTTTCCGATTGTACCTCAAGGGAGTCATTCCCTTGGACCATGAAGCATTGTGATTCAGATTCTCCACTAGATTCCTCTTCCTTTTGGATTTGCACTTGAAGCTCGAAGGTGGTGGTTGTTGTTGACAATAGATTCCACACTGCAAAAGCGGAATCAATATTAGAAACACGCATAAGATAATCTTTAGGTAAAGTGCTTCTAATAGCCTCAAGGGCTTGTGCATTGGCCCCTATATGATTACCATTACCAAGATAGCAATCTTGGTAGCGGCAAGAAAGACATGCAAGCCTAGGGTTTTCAAATACATGGACATCCTATACTTTCAAATGTCAATGTTGGAAGGGTCAAAGTTAGGTGGGGTCATGAAGTCCATGGTAAACTATATGTATGCAAACAAGCAAATGCAAATGAAAGATTAGCAAGCAAATGGATCTCACTCCTAGGATGTTAAGCCTAATATCAGGAGCACTAGCTCTGATACCAATTGTAAAACACCTAGAGGGGGGGGTGAATAGGTGTAAGTGCTAATCTATAAACTAAATGCGCTAAATGCGGAAGCTTAAAACTATTTTGCAAAACACTTAATACAATTCAACAAGTGTAGCCGAATTCCCGTGAAGGGCTCTGGACTAACTCCTCTTGATTCCCTTGAAATGGGTTGAGGTGCTATGTGAAGCTCTTGTTGGATGAGTATAAGTGAGGCACACACACAAGCAAGCATATACAAGATATAACAAAGTGAATTATGCAAGGCAACACAAGTATGTATGATATGACAATAAGAATGATGCTATGCACAAATGAAAGAGAGAGAGAGAGAGTTGAGAGACAATAGATCAATCGCAAAGTCCAAGATATGTTTCGAGGTTCGAGCCCCTAGCTCTACATCCCCGCCTTCACCACCGTGAAGGATTTCTAATCCACTATCTCCCACCAAGGAACCTCCAACAAGGAGGATTTGTTACAACTCTAGGAGTACCAAACTTCTCTCTCAAACAACCACCTCACAACTGAGGGGTAGGCCCGTAGCCAATACAAACTCAATCTACCTCACAAAGAGGGATAAGGCCCTTAGCCAAACAATCAACCACCAACACCTCTACCGAAGAGGGTTACAAACCAATCTCCAACTCCACCTCACCAAGAGGGAGTAAACACCAATCTCCACCTCTACAAAGAGGGAGCAAATACCAACCCATACAACCAACTCAACCTCTACCAAAGAGGGAGCACCACAAGA
Organism: Agave tequilana; assembly: GCA_038442645.1. Taxonomy (NCBI): domain Eukaryota; kingdom Viridiplantae; phylum Streptophyta; class Magnoliopsida; order Asparagales; family Asparagaceae; genus Agave; species Agave tequilana. The sequence goes on from JAVJIF010026281.1 coordinate 17,782, forward strand.
AATCAAGGGTTTACAATATGTGGTCTATCTCAACCACAAAAAATCCTTTCCTTTTTTCACAAACAATAGATCCTAATAGAGTAGGATAGGTGATAGCTCAAGTGTGGAAAACAAGTGTTTTGATCAAAGAAAAACTCTTGGGAAAATACCAAATTGATATAGAAATGAAGAACAATAAATTAATTCCCAAAAACTTATTTTCTTTGAAAATGACAAAACACTTTAAAATAAAAGAATGAATCTTTATGGCACTTAAAACTCTTTTAAAAACTTCTTTTTAACTTCAGAGAATGTAAGAAAAACAGCCCAAAAAATCTTGTCCAAAAACTCTTTCAAATGGGGTATTTATAGCCCCTAGAAAAATATAGCCGTTAGGCTGATGTGGCAGCCTGACAGGCTGGCGGTCGACTGGCCGGTCGACCGTCCAACGGTCAAAAATAGCCGTTGACAGCTGCCGGTCGACTGGTCGGTCGACCCGAACAACCCGAGAGCAATCTGAAATCACCTAGAGGGGGGGTGAATAGGTGATGGCTATATGAATTATGGCAATAATGCGGAATTTAAAATTAACACACAAATAGCACAAATATAAACTTGCAATAAATAGAACAATAAAGGTGCAAGAATTAAAAGGAGTAGAGTTGAGAGAAAATTCGAGCAAACGCAAACGCAAGGATGTGTTTCCGAGGTTCGAGCCACGCTCTACGTCCCCGCCTTCACACTTGAAGGATTTGCACTACTATCGTTGATCCCACCGGATCGCCAATACAAGAACACACTTGTCCCTACACTTGTGATGCCGCAACACCACCCGAAGCTCACTAGCTCCCTTGAGGCCGATGCCTCTACAACTTCACTCAATAAGAAAGGTGATCACACTTGATCAAAATAGCTCACTTGCACAATCCTAGAACCAATGATATAGATGTAGAGCTTGGGATTGTGGTGTGTAAAAACTAGAGAGAAGGTAGAGGAATAGGCTACAAGTTGGGTGTTGGGAATTTAGGCTTTGAAAAATTTTTTTGTAAAAGAAGAGAATTGAAATTCTTTGAAAAGCTCTTGTGAAATCTTTTGGAATTATTTTTTCAATAGTTGTCTTATCAATATGAGGTGACCCTCTATTATAGGGGTCAAAAACAGCCTCACAAAATCGTTGGTATCAAATCCCAAAAGAGAATCAACCAGAAAAAATAGCTGTTGGAACTGTCAGAAAATCTGACAGTGTCCGGTCGACCGCCAACGGTCAAAAATCTGACCGTTGGGGCTCTGCGGTCGACCGGGTCGGTCGACCGAAAAAACCTGTGAACGCAAATGTGCCTCGGTCGACCGGGGCGGTCGACTGATATACACATGCACAGTTTGTGCACATCGGTCGACCGGGCCGGTCGACCGGTTACTGTAAGTTCTGAAAAATCAGAACTTCCAGAACCAGAAATTTGGGTTTTGGGATTTAGGTCTTGGGTTAAATTTTGGAACTTGTAAAAACATAGAGTATGAGCATATGTCATACTTCTATCATGTTAAAATAGTTTGATAAAAATCCTTTTGATAAAAACTTGTTTTTCCATAAAAAATGTTTTTCCAAAACTATTGTCTTTCTAAAAAGCTTATTTCCAAACATGTTCACTTTAAATCTAAGTTAGAAATGGAGATTGAAAATTCTTTTTGAAGCCATGAACCTAACTAAAAGGTGTGTGTGTGTGATAATCCCATAGCTCTACTTCTAATATCTAGTTTTGACAAAATATCTAAAACAAAAATAAAAATACAAATCTTGTTTCTTCATAGTCTATGCTAGTTCTTTTTCTTCGTAGTCTTGACTCGTTCTTTTCTTCAATATCTTATTCCCGAAGCTTCCTATTGTGCTTTAGCTTGGGAATGCAAATCTTGGGCGAACTCCAAACGTGTGAGTCTTTAAGTGGAGTCGTCAAAACCTGTTCTTGAACCTGAAATCCTTTTAAACAGAATTATTAAATACATAACTAAATATGTTTTGTTATCATCAAAATAACTGGGATAATGGCCTTTGGGCCAACACAATCTGCTCTCAATCGGTCGACCGCACGGTCGACCGTCTACAAAAACAGCCGACGTGCACGGTTTTGTGCACGTCCGGTCGACTGGCCGCTTGGCCCAGTCGACTGGCCAGTCGACCGGCCCAACCTGGCAGACAGCAAAATAGGTCAGATTGGAACACATTTTTGAGGTCTAAAATATTCGAATTTGGGAATAAGTATATAGGCGGAAGTTGTAGATATTGAAGTCTTCTTTCTAATGAAACTTAAATCAAATCAATATCATTTCATAATTGAAAGTTATCAATAAAATAATGAAAGGTGTCAAAACAGAAACTGTAAACTGTTTTCAGAACAAGAATAGATTTCAACCAAATATTTGACAACTTTAAAATTAGAATCAGAAAATGGTTATTAAATAAGAAATTTAGATATGAAAGTTATCTTTGAAATGCAAGTTAAATCATGTTATTTGAATATAAAAATAAAAAGTTATGATAATAACTATAGAAGGGTGTCAAGCCTTGAAATCCAAAACCGATTCAATCAAAAACCAAACATATTGAATTTATGTGTGTATTGTGAACTTGAGCATATCAACTATACTAAGCTTTACAAATGGATTTAAAACACACTAAACTAAACTATGGATACCTAAGTCTTTGAGTCATCAAGAAGACTTGCTCCCAAACGCGATCCACCGAGTGCAAAGGTATGATCTTTAAGCTTTGGCACCGGAATCACCATGATAAGCTTCCAAACAACTCATGTTGAAGCTAATCATCAACTAATATCTTGCTAATGATCTGAAACTTAGAATCACAAGATTATTAGTAAACATAACTACATGAATGAGTCATCATCAAAACTAGAGTGGAAGGCCTTTGGGCCAACAGTATGAGGATACATACACTCTCAGCACAACTTAACTTAAACATGAGGGAAACGCCCTCCACCTTGTTGGTAGTACATGCGGACGGATTCGAGCCCGAATCCTTCCCACTCAAACTCAATCTCATAGCATTCAAATATAAGATCTACTCCATTGAAGTTGATCTACATTGTTTAAACTCAATTACTATTCATTACCTTACTTAGTGCCATATTCTCACTCAACGTGGAGGTGCCTATACCCTCACTACAACACCATATTTTTGGCGTCCATGCACTCTACTTGATATGAGAAAACTCTCTCGCACTATGGCATGTGAGAGAGCATGTGAGAGAGCCTACACCCTCATTTTCTCAGTGCTTATTGCACCACAAAACTCAACAAGAAGGCACATATATCCTTACCTCACTTGGTGTCCATGACACCACAACTAAACATGTGAGGGCATCATACACTCACACTGTTAGATCTAAATTTATTCCATATAAGATCTACACATATACTGTTAGCCTCTTTATCATGATCAAAGTGAAGGAGGGTTTTAGGTATACCTGATTCCATCACGAAGAGGATGCCGAAGATTGCACGATCTCGAGGACACCGGAGTTGAGGGAGAGGATTCTTCTCTCCAGCCACCAAGTTCTCTTCTTTATCCTTAGAGGAGATGAGAGGTCTCCAAGAGAGAGATGGTTATTGTTGTTGGTGGAGAGGGAACCCTACTCATGGTATATATAGCATCAAGAAACCCTAGTTCAACTCATCATAGATCTAGGCCCTTGATTTATAACACGAGTTCCACACGTGTGATGAGTCCCACATTCTAATTTAAATACACTCATGGCTAAGTGTAATTGAAAACGTGTCTAGACCCAAACCATTTAGGTTTGATCAATTCTTTATTGGGTCAAACAACATAGGTTAAGTGGGCGGGTGCAAATATCCAATTGACTTGATTAGGCCCAAAATAAATTAGACTTTAAAACATAATAAGTCTAACAATCTCCCACTTGGGCCAAGCAAGTCATACTGAATAGATATTATGCATAACTTTATGACGTCAAAAAAAAAAACTTTAACCGCCGACAAACCACGTTTCAAAACAATCTGGTCCATTAAGAGTCCTGCCACCGAACATGGCGATCGTTACCTTCTGTATAATCGAGGTAGGACCTTCCACATCACAAGTTTCAGAACCCCTAACGACATAGATCAAATGTGGACGTGTGGCATGGAAATGTCCTCTGATCAAATAAGGTACAATTCCAACTGGTTTCCACTTTATGACTCCAACGAGTCTAGCCTTATGACTCCAACGAGTCTCACTTTATGACTCCAACGAGTCTAACTGCTAATTCAACAAACTCAAATGCGCAAAAGTAAACTTTAGGAAAAGCAATTATAAATTTATTTATCAGAATCAACAAATATCCATAAAGTGCACTTAGAAATAATGTCTGTTACATAAAATTATCCACTCTCACAAAATCAGGATATCATAATGACTAGTCATCCCCATATGAGCAATATGCTCTTAAGAATACTTTAGGTGAAAGTCCTTTAATGAGTGGATCTGTAATGTTAAGAATAGTGTCATCACTATCAACAGACAAAATATGACTCCGAACTTTATCATTGATGACAAGAAACTTGATGTCGATATGCTTCGACTTTACTGAACTCTTGTCACTATTGCAGTAGAGCTTTATAGCTCTTATTGTCACAGTGTAGCTGTAATGGCCTCTCGACTAAATCCACCATCTTCCTACAATAAGGAAAATGTAAAATAAAGTGGACTTCCTATTATCGATACATCCAGCATAATCTGAATCTGTGTATCCAATCAGCTGCAACTGATCAGATTTCATGTAGTCTTTTATTGATATCGCATAACCTTCTTGACAGTCTTCCAGAGATCAATCCCATGATTGATCAAGTTTCTGTCAAGTTTCTCAACGGTATATGCTATGTCCGATGGGTACAAACTTGAGCATACATCAGACTTCCAACCGCCAATGCATATGAAATGTCTTTCATTTTCTCTTTCTGTAGATCGTTCTTGAGACATTAGAGTAAACTCAACTTATCTCCCTTAGAGCAATTCTTCATGCCACATCTATCTAGCACCTTATCGATATAGGGCTTTTATGATAAACCTAATATTCCACGTGTCCTGTCACGTTGAATCTGGATGCCTATCACAAAAGAAGCTTTTCCAAGATCTTTCATCTCAAAGTTCTTTGAGAGAAGACTCTTAGTGTCAAGTAAAAGAACCATATCGTTACTTGCTAGTAGAATGTCATCCACATATAGCACAAGAAATATAAGTCTACTCTCTTTAAATTTATGGTAAATGTATTGATAATCTACAATCTCCTTAAACCAAAATCGGATATTACATGATCAAATTTCAAATACCATTGACGGGATGCTTGCTTTAAACCATAAATGAATTTCTTTATTTGCAAACTAAATATTATGAAACCTTCACTTTAAAACTTTCTGGTTGCACCATACAGATTTCCTTCTCAATGCTACCATTAAGAAAGGCAATCTTAACATTCATTTGGTATAACTTTAGGTCAAAGTGAACCACCAGTGCCATAATAATCTTAAAAAGAATGCTTCATGAAAATCAGGGAGAAAGTCTCCTTATAGTCAATACCTTCTCTTTGAGTGAATCCCTTTGTGACAAGATGTGCCTTATACCTTTTGACATTACCTTTCGAATCCCGCTTGGTTTTGAATACTCATTTACAACCAATCGGTTTCTTTCCTTCAGGCAACTCTACTAAATCCCAAACATCATTGTCCTTTATGGATTTTAACTCATCTTTCATGACATTTGACCACTTAGTGGAGTGAATGTTGAGTTTGGCCTCATTCAAGGATGTGGGGTCATCCTCTAGCCTTATGTCAAACTCATGCTATTGGAGATAAACTATATAGTCATTTATAATGACTGATCTCCTCTTCCTAGTTGATCTCCTAGGCACTTGTGGTTGAGAATTTTCAGTTTCTATCTCACCAGCATGATCTACTTCAAGATGAACTATATATGTATCTCGTAAGGATGCAACTGTATTTTCATCTTGAAGTGGAACAACTACTTTATCATTTGGAACAATTGTCATGGGTATAACAATATGTTCTTTCTTAAATATGAAATCTTTATGTAGTTGACTCCCACTGTTCTGAATATTCTCAAAATTTAGCAATCCGTCTTTATGTTCTTAATGGAGGGACAATAAAACTTAAAGCCTTTATACCTCTCAGAATACCCTACGAATAAACAGCTAACTGTCCTTGAGTCCAACTTCTTCTCATATGGTATATATGACCGAGCTTCCACTGGACAACCCCAAACATATAGATGCCTAATACTGAGAGATTTTTCAGTCCGTAACTCATACGGAGTTTTAGTTATTGTTTTGCAAGGTATTCTATTAAGGAGGTGACAACCATTTTTAAGGCTTCACTATATAATGACTCTGGTAGAGTAGTGTGAGCTACTCCCAACCATATCCTTTAGTGTGTGATTTTATCTTTCAGCAATACCATTTTGACGAGGTGTCCCTGATATGGTGTACTAAGCGACAATACCACTCTTTCAGAAATTGACAAATGGTTCTGGATATTTACCTGATTCGTTATATCTGTCATAGTACTCACCACCATGATCAGATCTAACGGTTTTAAACATGTCCAATGATTGGGATTTCTCATGGAACAAGTACAGGTACCTATAACGAGAGTAATTGTCTGTAAAAGTGATGAAATATTCATGGCCATTCCAAGAAGCTGTAGGGAATGGACCACAAATGTCTGTATACACCAAATTAAGACACTTGAACTTCATCTAGTACCAAACTTTCTAATGTTTCTTTAATTAATTTTCGCTTAGTGCCTATGCTATTCACATATAGAGATTCAGTATATAAAGCATGAAGTTTCAATTTATATAGCCATCAATCAGAATTCTAGTACCAACAACTTTAGGTTTGGAAAGTAGACTAAGCATTTCATTATCAAGAGTGACAGTAAAACTAGATCTGTCTAACAAATGAAATAGAAATATGATTCCGCCTAAAAGGACGGTACATATAAAGTCTCATCCAAATCTAAAACAAAAAACCAGAATCTAATTTTAGCCTACAAACTCCAATAGCTTTAATTGCAACTTTATTTCCATCACCCATGTATACGTATCGCTCAGCTGGGCTGGGCCTCCTTTGGGTTTGGAAGTTCCGCATTGAATCGCTTATGTGAATTGTCTATTTATAATTTATAAAGTGGCACTATAGCTAAATTAATCTCAAAACAAACATAAATATGAGATATACCCGCTAAATAGCCATTTCTGATACTTTATGCATTCCTACTTGAGGTGGCTTACTTTCTTACAGAAAAAATATGCAATGACCTTAGGCTACTTTTTCTGCACTTTTGCCACTTAGGATCAGCCACTGTAGTGATGTTTATATTCCTCCCTTTAGTTTCACTTTCCTTTCTTATTAGAAGTTTACCCTGGATGCTAAGTGAGCACTGACTTTATCGGGCATAGCATTTCTAATAGTTATACGAATAGTGTACTTTATGACCATTAAACACCTCTTGTAAGATCTCTCCCACTTATCATAATTGACCTTTTCTTTACTGAACTTTTATTAGTGATAGTAGAGATCCATCAATCTTTAAGGTGTACTTTAGGTGCATGAATTTAAGAACGATCATTTACGTGGTCTTACCACTTCTTAAAGTTTGTACCATTCAATTTAAACTACATAAGTGTACAATTTCTCATCAATTTAACATAAACATTGCATTTAATAAAATTCTACTGTAATAGCCATAAAAAAATTGAATTTCAGAAAATGCAACCAGTTTAACCGATAGAGCTGCGGTTAAACTTTCAGAACAAGTTGTGTCTCTATATGCCAACACTGTACTGGCCCAATATAGATATCCTAAAGTCTAGGTCCTATGTAAGAGAACAGCCTTCCTTTGGGCCGACTGTCACTTTATAGGATTGGTCCTAAAGTTTAAGTAATCTATATTGGCCATATAATATATGTAATGACCCGGCCATAATGATAACCTTCCTTTGGGCCGATTGCCACACGCATGGGCCACACAAGTTTACGCATCTGGATTCTTGTTCTGCCATCGGACTAGTTGATGAGGGTAATGTAATATGGGCCAATAGTGTGACAACCTTCCTTTGGGCCGATTACCACACATCAAGGTTCTCCCACTTGCATTACCCACATCAAGTATCTGACGCCGTACATAATTCGGCCAAACAATAGTCTTCCTTTGGGCCGGCTATTGTCCGCATGAACTACATACGCAATTAAATAAGCTCTTTTATAAATTTTTTAGCTTGAACATGTATATATCTTTATCTGTGTGTTATTAACTTTAATAAACACCAATATTTATCATGCAAGACAAATAGCAATAAAATATTGATGATAAAGCGGAAGCATGCAAGGGTACACATAACCATGATAAACAAACACTTCAATGCCTTCTTTATGTCAACTAACTACTGTTTTGTCATGTATAGTTCCTGTAATACTGTAGTGCTCGTCAAGAGCTTCGAAACGGCTGTTTACATGCCCAAAACAGAGGTCGTATGAGCCCGTAACGGCTAATTGAAGTTTCTATTGGTAAAACGGGTCTGCAGTGCTTATCGGGTCTGAATCAAACCCGACCCGCAATGGTTAGTTATTGGTTTCCTTTCTTATTGGGCCGGGTTTAAATAAACTAGATAAAACCCAATTAGCTTTAATGTGAGAACAACTAAGAATAGATTAAATAAGTTTCCTTATTAGATTTAAATTTTGTATCTATATCAAAATTTAATCCTATTCAATCTCACAATCCCAAATTAAGGAAACCCTAAATAATTAACCTTTTTTTTTTTTTTTAATTACCCTTGTAGCCGCCGGCTCATGGTGGCCGGCGGCTGTTGCCCGCCCACAAGGAGCGGCACAGGCCGCAATGGCTACAAGTGCGCGCGCTCTGCAGAGAGCATTGCTCTCTGCAGTGCTCTCTGCAGAGAGAATTCATGCACCCTTCTTCCTTTTTTTTTTTTTTTTTGTGATTACTGTAAGGCTTGCCCTGCATGCATGCAGGGAAGCCCCTGCATGCATGCGTCCAGCCACTTTTCTTTTTTCTTTTTCTTTTTTTTTTTTTTTAATAATACAGGCGCCTGCATGCGCCTGCATGCCACACAATTTTTTTTTTTAATAAATTTAAAATAACACACAAATCAAATTTTATAAAATTATATACATGTTAAATTCAATAAAAATCACTCCTTTTAATCTTTTGATCCAACATATGAGACACAAAATATTTATTGAATCAAAGGAGATATTTTTATGATATTTATAGATCGAGATCATAATTTCTGTAAATCCCTATGATCTGATAAAGAGGTGGCTCTGATACCAATTGTTAGATCTAAATTTATTCCATACAAGATCTACACATATACTGTTAGCTCTTTATCATGATCAAAGGGAAGGAGGGTTTTAGGCATACCTGATTCCATCACGAAGAGGATGCCGAAGATTGCACGATCTCGAGGACACCGGAGTTGAGGGAGAGGATTCTTCTCTCCAGCCACCAAGTTCTCTTCTTTATCCTTAGAGGAGATGAGAGGCCTCCAAGAGAGAGATGGTTATTGTTGTTGGTGGAGAGGGAACCCTACTCATGGTATATATAACATCAAGAAACCCTAGTTCACCTCATCATAGATCTAGGCCCTTGATTTATAACACGAGTTCCACACGTGTGATGAGTCCCACATTCTAATTTAAATACACTCATGGCTAAGTGTAATTGAAAACGTGTCTAGACCCAAACCATTTAGGTTTGATCAATTCTTTATTGGGTCAAACAACATAGGTTAAGTGGGCGGGTGCAAATATCCAATTGACTTGATTAGGCCCAAAATAAATTAGACTTTAAAACATAATAAGTCTAACACACACAACTCAAGCATGACGGCACATACACCCTCACCACTACTCAAGCGTGAGGACTTAGCCTTGTCACTCAAACTTTTTTGAAGAGTTTTCTAGATAGAGTTTTTCAGAGGGTTTAAACAATCTGAATCCCAGATTGGAAAAGAAATTGGGGAGAATTCCAGAAGAACCTCACACCTATTTCCACTGGAGAATGTCAGAAGAACCCAGTGTACATGTTGGGCACTCCAGATTACTATGGATCGTGCAGGAAGAGTTGCAGCGCTTGCTTACAGTCCGAAAACATTGGAAATACATACAGGAGATGAGTTTCAGCAAGTAGCATCGAAATCCTTGTGTCGAGTACCCGGAAACAGAAAGGTTCATTGTGTTCTTTCAAATTTTGCTGAGTAGAAGGCTATGCATTCTTGACTCATTTGTATCAGTTTGCTTTTTCCATGAATGAGGATACACCAATAAAATCTATAGTTTTATCTTTGCTTAGTTTCTTGCGTATAATTTTGCTTTCATGATTGATTAAGAAAAGGATGAAACTTGTGCACAAAAATATATTTAAGCCAATTTCAACTCAGACAATATCACTTTGTTTTACTAAAGTTGTTCGTGCCATCAAACTTTACCATAATCGATCTTTGATTGGTGGATGTTCACGATCTTTATCGTGGGCTGATTAACCTCGGCCGTATCTCCTCCAGAACACACCAATAACAATGCGAAAAACTAAATGGAAATAAATCTGAATAGATAAAGATCGAAACTTTACCTCAAAATAAAACTCTAAACAAATTTTCGAGCGATCTACTCCACCAAATCTGATCCCGACGAACAATCCAACGTTATTCTGAGATCGACATACAGTCCCATCAACAGACCAATGACGCTCCGAGATCATCACACGATCTCCGTCGAACAGACCACGGTGCTCTTAGGATTTGATTGGTCACCGATAATGCATATATCATCACATTCTGATACTTATTGTTAATAAACTCTACTATTTAATTATCTTTTTTTCTAATTATGTGCAGGGCCTTTACTAAAGGAGATGGAAGAGAAAACTAGCCCAAAAGCCTACTAAAATTCAGATTATATACGTGTGTATGGGCCATATGTGAAGAGAAAGACTAATGTACCCAAGAAGATTTTTCTAACCACTAACATTAGTGAGGTATTGTCCAATCAAATCCCTATTAAGTACAAAGATCCCGGTTTGCCCTACCATTTCTTGCACAATAGGTCAAACTGAAATTAATCGTGCCTTCTATTTGGGAGCAAGTATCAATTACTCCATTTCTCAGTATGTATATGTGTATTACAATAAGCTACCCGGAAGAGAGTACATCTATCTACTTTTGTGTGTAGGGGTGAATCAATTCCTATTCAACCGCGTCGTCCGTACCGGCCAGGATGTCAGAGCTGTAGCACCTGCTGAACCAGCACACCATGTAGATTGCAATGTGCGCACCAGGGGCGGTTTCTTTTGCCTCGCCGATGTCGACCCCGATCACGCTCGCGTTGGGGACTGTTGATCCGGCGGCAGTCGATGACGTGTGGGTCCCGTGCCCATGCACTGTACTCCGCCGCCGCCGACGGGAATGTCAAGGCACGGTGGCCTTCCGAGTAAAACCGTGTGTCAATGAGTTTGTCGTTGCAGTTCGAGGAGCTGAAGTTCTCCCCTTGCTGGCAGACCCCCTTCCATCTCGCCGAGACAGGGGAAAATGAACGGATTAACAAATTATATTGGCTGTCACTTCAATATAACTCTCTCTGTTTTTCGGCAATCTCCTTCTTGAACCAAAGTATATGAGTAGAACATCTTCCTATTAGAACTGATATGATATGAACATCGAGAGTCAATTATTCATCTATTTTTGTCACCGACTGACCTGTCTGTAACAGATAGAATAACACACTTTTCTTCATCTCCTTCAGTCAGTTCAACGACGCTAGTATCTGATTGTTTCTTCTTTTGAGTCTAACAATCAGCTCTAATGTGCCCCTTCTTATGACACCATTTGCACACCAAATTCTTATGTTTTAGGTTATCCGTGGAACTTTCATTACTACTCTTCTCCTTTGAAAAGTGAACTAGCCCGGAATCATCACGATGAGACTCACCTGTCAACTGGTAGTCAATTTTGTCCTTATTGAGTGAGCTCTTTGACCTCATTGACTTGATAGTTGATTTGCCTCTTATTAATCTCCAAATATGCATATTTCATATCACATCTTCACATTTAGTCTAAATAAAATTCTGTTAATAATGGCTTTCTTGTGTGTTTCTAGGTGTAATATCTTCTAAATCCTCTTCATGTTATTCGGATTTTGATGAATTCATTTTGGTTAGCTGAAAATCAACAGTGATATCGATAGCCAAAATTGCGAAACCTGTTGGATAAAAGGAGCAAACAACGAAACAAGAGTCTGCACCCCAGGCCGCGGATCCACGACCAAAGTCGTGGATCCACGACATTTTGTTGAGATATGAGGGACGTTTGCTCCCCCTATCTTTAGACGCTCTCCCCTTTCCATTCTGCCTATAAATACTACATATTTCAATGAAGAACGAGCACCACTCTGCGGAGAGAGATTCTAAGCTAGTTTTTGCTTTAGTTTAGTTTATTTTTTTCTTTCTTTTTATAATGTAATTTTCTGTTTATTTACAACTTAGGTTAGAGAGAATTACAGGAGAGAAGGAGAGGAAGAGTTATATGTAGAGTGACACTGGATGTAATCTTTTCAAGAGAGAGTTGTATTGAAGTGACAACCAATATATTTTTCAACCTTCTTCATTTTTCTTGATCTAGCCGCACCAGAAAACGATATTCCTTTTTGGGTTACACTTGAGACAATATTGGAAGAGAAAACGATATTCCTTTCCTTTAAGTATTACAAGTTGTTGCGTCAAATGCCCTTCAGAACTACCAATGAGCCACTGGACATCTTGAGAATGCCTGCTCCAAGAGTCTCTCTTAGGCCCTGTTCTTTTAAGCTCTAACCGAAAACAAATTCTTCTGCAACTGAGATACATACTTTACATCTTTCAACTCTCTTATCATTTCATTAAACAACTTGATACGAACTGTACCTATCCCTTCAATCTGGCATGTGTGTTCGTTGCCAAATTACACTAAGCCTCCATCTAATTTTTTTAAAACTAGCAAGCCACTCTTGTTTGAGAAAAATGTGATAGGTAGCACCAATATTCAATATCCACTCTGAACAATAACTAATAAGGGTGATAGAAAATGAATAATCAGTTGAGTCAGAGTCATTACCATGCGCCTGAGCGATATTGGCCTCTGATTTAGACTTTCTTCTTCGATTTGATCTTTATACAATCAAACTTTTAGTGTCCTTCTTTTCTATAGAAAGCATACTGGTTCTTCTTTAAACCTACACGATCACCAATTTTGGACTTTCCAAACTTTCTTTTGCCTTTTTGATGATTAAAACTCATCCCTCTTTCAGTCAACGCCTCTGCTGTTGTGCTACTAAAGAAGACTGATTGTGCTTTCTCCTCACTTCGTAATTCACAAGAAAGCCGATATATCACTATAGTTAAGTGATTGTTTATCATTGATCAAGGTTAGGACAAAGTCTCATACTCTTCATCAGGAAGAGAATTCAAAAGAATCAACACCTTGTCCTCTTCTTCGATCGCCACATTCACATTAATTAGGTCTGCAAGAAGTATCGTGGAGTTATTCATGTGACCATCAATGACGAGTCCTTTCTTCAACTAGAAGCGGTTAAAACTTCCTCTTCAAATGCAATTGAGTCTCGATGCTCTTGGTTAGATGCTTTCTTTTAAGGATCTCCCAAATCTTCCTTGTAAAAGTCCCATACAACACATTATACTTGATGTTTTTGTGTCAAATAAGAACTAATGATGCCACATACCGTCCGATTTAATATGGCCCCAAATAAAACATAAGGGCACATACACCCTCACCACAACCTAACCCAACAATGCCCGAAGGCTAATATGGCCCCATATTACACACACGCGTTAGTACATACTCCCCTTGCCGCAATACATCCTTAAAATAATATATAATAAAATACAAGCTCAAGCACATACTTCCGGTATTGATCTAAGGTAATCCTATTTAAATCTTCAACTAAAGCAAGAAATAAGGAGTAGGAAAAGATAAATCATCATCTTCACAATTTAAATTCAAAATTAGAAGATATATTTCTAGAAGATGGATGGAATAAAACTAATCCTAATTGGAGATAAGGAGGATAATTCAAATTAAATGGAGTTCAAAATCAATTCAGAATAGAATTCAGACACAACACCTTTTAGTATTCAGATCATAACTTTCGCTACATATATTCAAATCCGATGATTCAGGATGCTATAGAAAGAAGTCTTAAAGAACTACAATTTTTATGTTGATCACTTTATCTAATTAAGCCTCATGATAAATCATATTTAACAACCAACACGCCGACTTGGTGCACTAATACTTTAAGGTTTTCAAGATTAAAAGAATCATCAAGATTCTTACATGAAGGTTCTTCCATTCTTTTGCTTCTTTTTTACTCAATTTTGACTTTCAATTCAGTTTTTCTAATAGTTTTCTTGCAGGCATGTCCAACATATATCACTTAATTGTTGGCCCAAAGGCCTATCACCCTAGTTTTGATGATGATCAACTCATGAAGTTATGATTACTAATGATCTTGTGTTTAATTAGTGACAGATTCTTTATCAAGATCTTAGTAGGTGTGGAGCTTCAACAAAGGATTTAAAGACAAGTTGGAAGCTAGCACCGGTTGATTCACGAGCCTATGCATCAAGAACACATCTAGAGATGAGCTCGGTGGATTGCATTTGGACCAAGTCAAGAAGATGAGAAGCCTTCAAGGGAAGACTTCAAGAAGTTGAAGACTTGTGTCTAGGTATAAGATTTTTATTTGTTTTAGATAAAAATGTAAAGGATAGAATAGATTGGTGGATTGCTCAAGTCTATATCACACACACACTCTTGATTGAAGTTTTCATTTAAGATTTCTTTTTAGAAAAGAATTTTATTTGGAAAAAGATTTTTCTTTATGACAAAATATTTATCTTGGATTTTGGTATTTCATAGTTTACATATCTTATATCCAAAACCATGCTTAGAGCCTATTGTCAAAAACTAGATATTTCATCTTGATTGTGTAGTGGATCATATCCATACACACTATGCTTTTAGAGTATATCTTGTTTTTGTATTTGATGAAAGTTTAGAAAAACATGTTGATATTTTAAAACCAAGTTTAGTGCTTTATGTCAAAAACTAGATATGTCATCTTGATTGTGTAGTGGATCATATCCACACACACTATGCTTTAAAGTGTATCTTGTTTTTGTATTTGATAGAAATTTGGAAAAACATGTTGTTTTAGAAAAACAGTTTTTATTATGAGCCAATATTTTCAAGTTACAAAAATAGTCAAATCTTCAATAACATGCCTTGATTTTGTGCAAGCATGTTTCTATATCATAAAACTATTTTTGTAGAATTTCTAAATATTTGTGGGATTTTTATTAAGCCAAAAAGACCTATCCTTAATCCCAAATTTTTCAGGTTCTGGCAGTTCTGATTTTTCAGAACTGACAGTGGCCGGTCGACCGGGTCGGTCGACCGGACGTGCACAGCGTGCACGCCTGTGTGCACTGGAGGACGGTCGACCGGACCGGTCGACCGCTTAAGAGAGCTTTGCTCTCGGGAATTATCGGTCGACCGGGCCGGTCGACCGACAGAGAGTTTACTCTCTTCTCCAGTTGCTCGGTCGACCGGGCCGGTCGACCGGAGGCTGCAACGGTCGGATTTTTGACCGTTGCCGGTCGACCGGACCGGTCGACCGGTAGCTCTGACAGAACCCCAACGGCTCTATTTTCTGTCAGCCTATAAAAGGGGGTCTTGTCAACTGTTTTTGGTAGAAGATTTTAGAGACTCTTGAGCCAGTTTTTCTGATACTTTTAGAAGAGTTTTCTCCACAAAATTGAGTGCAAATACTTCCCATCTTAAAGGGATTTTATCAAGAGAGTGTAAAAGTGATTTCTTGTGTTTTTCACCATACCTTTCTTTCCTTGATTTCTCACACTTCACTTGAGCATCCATAGACATATCTATCCTATAGGAAAGTGTTGTAGTGAGCTTTTGTAATTGGTGATCAAGTGTTAGATCACCAAAGAGATTTCCATTGTATTTTGAGGAGACGGGCAAGTGTGCTCGTGTGGTAGAGTTCTTGTGTGAACTCGGTGGTTTGAGGTGCGCCCTCATTGAGCCGGTGGGCTTGTGGTGTACGGACAAGGGAGTCCGAGAGCTTGTAGGTGTTGCGGCACCAAGGAGAGATCCGTTGGGGATCTTGCATAGTGGAAATCCTTCGTGTGTCGAAGGCGGGGATGTAGAGCAAGTGTGCTCGAACCTCGAAACAAACCCTTTGTGTTTGCGATTGCTCACTCTTGCTCTCTTTCTCTTTTTGTCTCTATTTTATATCTTGCATTCAATTTATTGTGTTCATCTTATATATGCTTGATATACCCTTGTGCATATTTGATATATACTTGCGTGGGATTGTTGCTAACACTTGTATTCAACCAAGAGAGCCAACGCGGCACCTCAACCCATTCAAGGGGAATCTAGAGGAGTTTGTCCAGAGCCTCGCAAGGGGAATTCGGTAACACTCTTGTGTTATACATAAGTGTTTAATTAAAAGAAGTTTAATTTGGTCAACTTAGTTTTAATTCCGCATTATTTGTTCATAAGTGACCATTAGATTAGCCATCACCTATTCACCCCCCCTCTAGGTGATCTTACAATTGGTATCAGAGCCAAGTGCTCTTGATATTGGGTCTTACAACCTAGAGTTAAAGATCCTCTTTTAGGCTAATCACAATATTTTTGTACATACACACCTCACCATGGACTTCATGTCACCACCCACCTTTGACATTCTTAACATCCAAATTTGGAAGGTTAAGATGTCTTTGTTCCTCAAAGGACTTGGCCTTAGTGTATATCTTGCCACAACTAATAAAGAATATTGCTTAAATGGTAAGAACATTGAGGCTAATGCAAAAGCCCTACATGCTTTAGTATCTTGCTTAGATAATGATTATTTGTCTAAGATGACTAATCTTGATTCGGCTTTTGTAGTATGGAACACCCTCATCTCCCTTGGCGAAAAGGATCTATACTATGCGGGGAGCGATTCGGACGTTGGAAGCGACATCTCCAACGTATGCTATATGGTCCAAGGGGATAACCCCCTTGAGGTAAACTCCGAATCCGATGATGAGGACATGTCATATGATGAGCTCACTTCATTTTGCCAAACAATTCTTGAGAAATATGACATGATTAAAAAGAATAATAAAAATTTGAAAAAGGAAATTGCTTGCATGCATAAGGAACATGACTCATATAGAAATAACATTGCATGCTTAGAAAAGGATAATGAAAGTTGGAAAAAGAAATTTGATTGCATGCATGTAGAAAATGATTCTTTTAGAAATAACTTGCATGTTTAGAAAAAGAAAATGAGGATTTGAAAAATGAGAATGTTTCCTTATTTTCAAAATTAAATGATTTATGTGAAGGGAACACTATTTGAAGGATAAGATTGATTTGGTGGAAAAACAAAAGGAAATCGTTTTTCAAGAAAATAAATCTTTAAAAAGAAAATTTGTTGAAAAAGAAAAGGATAATGTTTTTCAAAAGAAAAAGAAAAATGATTCTTTATCTCACCATGCTTTACATGCCACAACTAATGAGATTAAGAATTTGAAAAATAAGATAGAAAATTTGAGCTCTAATTTGAGCACATGTGCATTCAATCATTCTAAGTTGGAATTTTTGTTTCAAAAGAAACAAGTTCCCCATGCTCATGCACATACACATCATGCTCATGCTTATGTTGCACATCACGATCACAATCACACTCATAAGCATCATGATAGGGTGTACACTTGTACACATTGTGGTCGCAAAGGCCATTTAGCAAAATATTGTTTTGATAAGAAGCATAACTTATATTTTGCTATGTCTAAAGGATTTGGGTTCCTTATAATAAAGCTAACCCCAAAGGACCCAAGAAAATATGGGTACCAAAACCCCCACCTTTTGCTTGTGATGTAGGTGAGGGCTCTCTCAAAACGTGAGAGGGATGGTACCTTGGTAGTGGATGCACTTGGACATGATGGATATACTTTTGGGTTGCATCGCTATCAAGGAGCTTTGGTGGATCAACCACCATGCTAGGAGCTTTGGAGTTGGTAACAATTTCTAAACTCCTATTTTATTTATGTACATGCTTTTATTTTCATAATATCATTCATAGCATGTTCATGTTTTAAGATTTTATGTGCTTCATGTGGCATTTACATGCTTAAATGTAGAATGTGTCAAAACTTGCATTTATACATATATGAATAGTGAACTACAATTGACTCATATATATTTGAACTTCATGCTCATTTGTATCCACTATATGCATGTGTATAGGCTAGTTTTGATGATTCGGTCATTTATACTTGTTATGCCTATCTTTGATCTTACCTCATGTATATGTGTGTTTAATTCAAATCCAATAAATATACATGTATACCCGTGAGTCTCTAGCTTTCATGCAAATATTTGATAGACTTTTTACAATTTTGGGATATGTATGTGTATTGTTAGATTTGTATAATTCATATATATACCATGAAGATTGTAGTTTTTAATAAAAATGATTTTGTGTTGATTTGATAACAATGATTTCTATGTGATTTGAGCTTCAATGACAACTTTCATGAAAATACTATTTACATAACCTTTGAACACTCATCTTTTATTCAAAAATATATTTATGAGCTTTATGGACTATGAGTGCTTGGATTTTTATGTACTTAGTCTCATTCATGAAAAACATATGATTTGACATATTTGAAGGATCTTTAACTAGTTTTCAAAAACAATTTATACTAGTTATGTATTCTTCAAATAGTTTTTGAGATTGTCACATGATTCAATTTTTCTTAAAATTTAATGCTTCATGATTTGAATATTAGTTTATATGTTAGTTTTTGTCAACACTAGGATTTATACTTGAACATATCATGGGCCTCAAAAGGATCTATTAGTAAGTGTGCTTAAATGCTTATTTGAACCCTTGAAATGTACTTGTATTGCTTAGTTTTGATGATTCATACATATTTAAACTTATGTTCACCTTTTGGATTTGATTTATGATCATGTGCCTTTTATTTCATGTATATGTGTGTTTTGCCAAACCTTAAAATATACATGTATAACTCTTGAGTCTTTTGCCTTCAATGAAAATCCATTCATATAGACTCACTTGAGTTTAAGAGATATGTATGTATATTTCATGTATTGTCAAAACATACATATATCTTGACATATAGATTTTGTTTTCAATG
This sequence comes from Agave tequilana, assembly GCA_038442645.1. Classification (NCBI taxonomy): domain Eukaryota; kingdom Viridiplantae; phylum Streptophyta; class Magnoliopsida; order Asparagales; family Asparagaceae; genus Agave; species Agave tequilana. The sequence continues at coordinate 37,108 of JAVJIF010026281.1, forward strand.
ATTTAATAAAAAAATGTGAGATGATTTTGATGTTTATGATTTTCTAAGGAATATTGTACCTTATTGCCATTTTCATGATGCCATGTTTCACATAACATTAGTACACTCACTTCTTTTGAAACTATTTGGACTTTATAGATTAGAGTGTTTGAGTGTTTTGTGTTTCATTACTATTTCATGAAAATCCTTAGATTTATTCCTTGATAGAAGGATTTCGTACTAGTTGTTAAACACTCTCATTTAACTAGTTCGAATTCTTCATGTGTTGTTAATGCTAAGCTTAATTCAAATCTTATTTTTCAAGCTTATGCATTAGATTTTAAAATGGTATCAATATTTTTTATTTGATATCAAAGAGAAAATTCAAAATTTGTTTTGATAAAATAGAATTAATGATTTTGTTTTGATGAGAAAAATTCAAAATTTTTGATTTGTATTGCCCCTCCTTGACTTCTTTATTTTTGACATAAAGGGGGAGAAAATTTGTTGATTTGATTTTACTTTGAACCCTTTGTTGATGATTGACAAAAAGGGGGAGAAGTATTTGTGCTTTTGTTTTGATATATATGCATGATTTCCTTGCTTAAGGGGAGAAGTATTTGTCCTTCTTACTTAAGGGGAATTAAGATTTGTATTTATGCATATGTGTTTTGATTTATGCAAATAGGAGTAAAAAGATTTTGATTTATGCTTGTTGCATCTCCATATTTGCATCCATATTCATGTGCTTCATGATCATATTTATTATTTATTTTGTATGCATGAGTTAAGGGGGAGCTTCTTTGAAGCTTTACTTTAATCCATGCATATATACCGTCATGAGTTTTGTCATCATCAAAAAGGGGGAGATTGTTGGCCCAAAGGCCTATCACCCTAGTTTTGATGATGATCAACTCATGAAGTTATGATTACTAATGATCTTGTGTTTAATTAGTGACAGATTCTTTATCAAGATCTTAGTAGGTGTGGAGCTTCAACAAAGGATTTAAAGACAAGTTGGAAGCTAGCACCGGTTGATTCACGAGCCTATGCATCAAGAACACATCTAGAGATGAGCTCGGTGGATTGCATTTGGACCAAGTCAAGAAGATGAGAAGCCTTCAAGGGAAGACTTCAAGAAGTTGAAGACTTGTGTCTAGGTATAAGATTTTTATTTGTTTTAGATAAAAATGTAAAGGATAGAATAGATTGGTGGATTGCTCAAGTCTATATCACACACACACTCTTGATTGAAGTTTTCATTTAAGATTTCTTTTTAGAAAAGAATTTTTATTTGGAAAAAGATTTTTCTTTATGACAAAATATTTATCTTGGATTTTGGTATTTCATAGTTTACATATCTTATATCCAAAACCATGCTTAGAGCCTATTGTCAAAAACTAGATATTTCATCTTGATTGTGTAGTGATCATATCCATACACACTATGCTTTTAGAGTATATCTTGTTTTTGTATTTGATGAAAGTTTAGAAAAACATGTTGATATTTTAAAACCAAGTTTAGTGCTTTATGTCAAAAACTAGATATGTCATCTTGATTGTGTAGTGGATCATATCCACACACACTATGCTTTAAAGTGTATCTTGTTTTTGTATTTGATAGAAATTTGGAAAAACATGTTGTTTTAGAAAAACAGTTTTTATTATGAGCCAATATTTTCAAGTTACAAAAATAGTCAAATCTTCAATAACATGCCTTGATTTTGTGCAAGCATGTTTCTATATCATAAAACTATTTTTGTAGAATTTCTAAATATTTGTGGGATTTTTATTAAGCCAAAAAGACCTATCCTTAATCCCAAATTTTTCAGGTTCTGGCAGTTCTGATTTTTCAGAACTGACAGTGGCCGGTCGACCGGGTCGGTCGACCGGACGTGCACAGCGTGCACGCCTGTGTGCACTGGAGGACGGTCGACCGGACCGGTCGACCGCTTAAGAGAGCTTTGCTCTCGGGAATTATCGGTCGACCGGGCCGGTCGACCGACAGAGAGTTTACTCTCTTCTCCAGTTGCTCGGTCGACCGGGCCGGTCGACCGGAGGCTGCAACGGTCGGATTTTTGACCGTTGCCGGTCGACCGGACCGGTCGACCGGTAGCTCTGACAGAACCCCAACGGCTCTATTTTCTGTCAGCCTATAAAAGGGGGTCTTGTCAACTGTTTTTGGTAGAAGATTTTAGAGACTCTTGAGCCAGTTTTTCTGATACTTTTAGAAGAGTTTTCTCCACAAAATTGAGTGCAAATACTTCCCATCTTAAAGGGATTTTATCAAGAGAGTGTAAAAGTGATTTCTTGTGTTTTTCACCATACCTTTCTTTCCTTGATTTCTCACACTTCACTTGAGCATCCATAGACATATCTATCCTATAGGAAAGTGTTGTAGTGAGCTTTTGTAATTGGTGATCAAGTGTTAGATCACCAAAGAGATTTCCATTGTATTTTGAGGAGACGGGCAAGTGTGCTCGTGTGGTAGAGTTCTTGTGTGAACTCGGTGGTTTGAGGTGCGCCCTCATTGAGCCGGTGGGCTTGTGGTGTACGGACAAGGGAGTCCGAGAGCTTGTAGGTGTTGCGGCACCAAGGAGAGATCCGTTGGGGATCTTGCATAGTGGAAATCCTTCGTGTGTCGAAGGCGGGGATGTAGAGCAAGTGTGCTCGAACCTCGAAACAAACCCTTTGTGTTTGCGATTGCTCACTCTTGCTCTCTTTTCTTTTTGTCTCTATTTTATATCTTGCATTCAATTTATTGTGTTCATCTTATATATGCTTGATATACCCTTGTGCATATTTGATATATACTTGCGTGGGATTGTTGCTAACACTTGTATTCAACCAAGAGAGCCAACGCGGCACCTCAACCCATTCAAGGGGAATCTAGAGGAGTTTGTCCAGAGCCTCGCAAGGGGAATTCGGTAACACTCTTGTGTTATACATAAGTGTTTAATTAAAAGAAGTTTAATTTGGTCAACTTAGTTTTAATTCCGCATTATTTGTTCATAAGTGACCATTAGATTAGCCATCACCTATTCACCCCCCCTCTAGGTGATCTTACAATTGGTATCAGAGCCAAGTGCTCTTGATATTGGGTCTTACAACCTAGAGTTAAAGATCCTCTTTTAGGCTAATCACAATATTTTTGTACATACACACCTCACCATGGACTTCATGTCACCACCCACCTTTGACATTCTTAACATCCAAATTTGGAAGGTTAAGATGTCTTTGTTCCTCAAAGGACTTGGCCTTAGTGTATATCTTGCCACAACTAATAAAGAATATTGCTTAAATGGTAAGAACATTGAGGCTAATGCAAAAGCCCTACATGCTTTAGTATCTTGCTTAGATATGATTATTTGTCTAAGATGACTAATCTTGATTCGGCTTTTGTAGTATGGAACACCCTCATCTCCCTTGGCGAAAAGGATCTATACTATGCGGGGAGCGATTCGGACGTTGGAAGCGACATCTCCAACGTATGCTATATGGTCCAAGGGGATAACCCCCTGAGGTAAACTCCGAATCCGATGATGAGGACATGTCATATGATGAGCTCACTTCATTTTGCCAAACAATTCTTGAGAATATGACATGATTAAAAAGATAATAAAAATTTGAAAAAGGAAATTGCTTGCATGCATAAGGAACATGACTCATATAGAAATAACATTGCATGCTTAGAAAAGGATAATGAAAGTTGGAAAAAGAATTTGAATGCATGCATGTAGAAAATGATTCTTTTAGAAATAAACTTGCATGTTTAGAAAAAGAAAATGAGGATTTGAAAAATGAGAATGTTTCCTTATTTTCAAAATTAAATGATTTATGTGAAGGGAACACTATTTTGAAGGATAAGATTGATTTGGTGGAAAAACAAAAGGAAATCGTTTTTCAAGAAAATAAATCTTTAAAAAGAAAATTTGTTGAAAAAGAAAAGGATAATGTTTTTCAAAAGAAAAAAGAAAAATGATTCTTTATCTCACCATGCTTTACATGCCACAACTAATGAGATTAAGAATTTGAAAAATAAGATAGAAAATTTGAGCTCTAATTTGAGCACATGTGCATTCAATCATTCTAAGTTGGAATTTTTGTTTCAAAAGAAACAAGTTCCCCATGCTCATGCACATACACATCATGCTCATGCTTATGTTGCACATCACGATCACAATCACACTCATAAGCATCATGATAGGGTGTACACTTGTACACATTGTGGTCGCAAAGGCCATTTAGCAAAATATTATTTTGATAAGAAGCATAACTTATATTTTGCTATGTCTAAAGGATTTTGGGTTCCTTATAATAAAGCTAACCCCAAAGGACCCAAGAAAATATGGGTACCAAAACCCCCACCTTTTGCTTGTGATGTAGGTGAGGGCTCTCTCAAAACGTGAGAGGGATGGTACCTTGGTAGTGGATGCACTTGGACATGATGGATATACTTTTGGGTTGCATCGCTATCAAGGAGCTTTGGTGGATCAACCACCATGCTAGGAGCTTTGGAGTTGGTAACAATTTCTAAACTCCTATTTTATTTATGTACATGCTTTTATTTTCATAATATCATTCATAGCATGTTCATGTTTTAAGATTTTATGTGCTTCATGTGGCATTTACATGCTTAAATGTAGAATGTGTCAAAACTTGCATTTATACATATATGAATAGTGAACTACAATTGACTCATATATATTTGAACTTCATGCTCATTTGTATCCACTATATGCATGTGTATAGGCTAGTTTTGATGATTCGGTCATTTATACTTGTTATGCCTATCTTTGATCTTACCTCATGTATATGTGTGTTTAATTCAAATCCAATAAATATACATGTATACCCGTGAGTCTCTAGCTTTCATGCAAATATTTGATAGACTTTTTTACAATTTGGGATATGTATGTGTATTGTTAGATTTGTATAATTCATATATATACCATGAAGATTGTAGTTTTTAATAAAAATGATTTTGTGTTGATTTGATAACAATGATTTCTATGTGATTTGAGCTTCAATGACAACTTTCATGAAAATACTATTTACATAACCTTTGAACACTCATCTTTTATTCAAAAATATATTTATGAGCTTTATGGACTATGAGTGCTTGGATTTTTATGTACTTAGTCTCATTCATGAAAAACATATGATTTGACATATTTGAAGGATCTTTAACTAGTTTTCAAAAACAATTTATACTAGTTATGTATTCTTCAAATAGTTTTTGAGATTGTCACATGATTCAATTTTTCTTAAATTTAATGCTTCATGATTTGAATATTAGTTTATATGTTAGTTTTTGTCAACACTAGGATTTATACTTGAACATATCATGGGCCTCAAAAGGATCTATTAGTAAGTGTGCTTAAATGCTTATTTGAACCCTTGAAATGTACTTGTATTGCTTAGTTTTGATGATTCATACATATTTAAACTTATGTTCACCTTTTAGATTTGATTTATGATCATGTGCCTTTTATTTCATGTATATGTGTGTTTGCCAAACCTTAAAATATACATGTATAACTCTTGAGTCTTTTGCCTTCAATGCAAATCCATTCATATAGACTCACTTGAGTTTAAGAGATATGTATGTATATTTCATGTATTGTCAAAACATACATATATCTTGACATATAGATTTGTTTTCAATGATTTAATAAAAAATGTGAGATGATTTTGATGTTTATGATTTTCTAAGGAATATTGTACCTTATTGCCATTTTCATGATGCCATGTTTCACATAACATTAGTACACTCACTTCTTTTGAAACTATTTGGACTTTATAGATTAGAGTGTTTGAGTGTTTTGTGTTTCATTACTATTTCATGAAAATCCTTAGATTTATTCCTTGATAGAAGGATTTCGTACTAGTTGTTAAACACTCTCATTTAACTAGTTCGAATTCTTCATGTGTTGTTAATGCTAAGCTTAATTCAAATCTTATTTTTCAAGCTTATGCATTAGATTTTAAAATGGTATCAATATTTTTTATTTGATATCAAAGAGAAAATTCAAAATTTGTTTTGATAAAATAGAATTAATGATTTTGTTTTGATGAGAAAAATTCAAATTTTTGATTTGTATTTGCCCCTCCTTGACTTCTTTATTTTTGACATAAAGGGGGGAGAAAATTTGTTGATTTGATTTTACTTTGAACCCTTTGTTGATGATTGACAAAAAGGGGGAGAAGTATTTGTGTTTTTGTTTTGATATATATGCATGATTTCCTTGCTTAAGGGGGAGAAGTATTTGTCCTTCTTACTTAAGGGAATTAAGATTTGTATTTATGCATATGTGTTTTGATTTATGCAAATAGGAGTAAAAAGATTTTGATTTATGCTTGTTGCATCTCCATATTTGCATCCATATTCATGTGCTTCATGATCATATTTATTATTTATTTTGTATGCATGAGTTAAGGGGGAGCTTCTTTGAAGCTTTACTTTAATCCATGCATATATACCGTCATGAGTTTTGTCATCATCAAAAAGGGGGAGATTGTTGGCCCAAAGGCCTATCACCCTAGTTTTGATGATGATCAACTCATGAAGTTATGATTACTAATGATCTTGTGTTTAATTAGTGACAGATTCTTTATCAAGATCTTAGTAGGTGTGGAGCTTCAACAAAGGATTTAAAGACAAGTTGGAAGCTAGCACCGGTTGATTCACGAGCCTATGCATCAAGAACACATCTAGAGATGAGCTCGGTGGATTGCATTTGGACCAAGTCAAGAAGATGAGAAGCCTTCAAGGGAAGACTTCAAGAAGTTGAAGACTTGTGTCTAGGTATAAGATTTTTATTTGTTTTAGATAAAAATGTAAAGGATAGAATAGATTGGTGGATTGCTCAAGTCTATATCACACACACACTCTTGATTGAAGTTTTCATTTAAGATTCTTTTTAGAAAAGAATTTTTATTTGGAAAAAGATTTTTCTTTATGACAAATATTTATCTTGGATTTTGGTATTTCATAGTTTACATATCTTATATCCAAAACCATGCTTAGAGCCTATTGTCAAAAACTAGATATTTCATCTTGATTGTGTAGTGGATCATATCCATACACACTATGCTTTTAGAGTATATCTTGTTTTTGTATTTGATGAAAGTTTGAAAAAACATGTTGATATTTTAAAACCAAGTTTAGTGCTTTATGTCAAAAACTAGATATGTCATATTGATTGTGTAGTGGATCATATCCACACACACTATGCTTTAAAGTGTATATGTTTTTGTATTTGATGGAAATTTGGAAAAACATGTTGTTTTAGAAAAACAATTTTTATTATGAGCCAATATTTTCAGTTACAAAAATAGTCAAATCTTCAATAACATGCCTTGATTTTGTGCAAGCATGTTTCTATATCATAAAACTATTTTTGTAGAATTTCTAAATATTTGTGGGATTTTTATTAAGCCAAAAAGACCTATCCTTAATCCCAAATTTTCAGGGTTTCTGGCAGTTCTGATTTTTCAGAACTGACAGTGGCCGGTCGACCGGGTCGGTCGACCGGACGTGCACAGCGTGCACGCCTGTGTGCACTGGAGGACGGTCGACCGGACCGGTCGACCGCTTAAGAGAGCTTTGCTTTCGGGAATTATCGGTCGACCGGGCCGGTCGACCGACAGAGAGTTTACTCTCTTCTCCAGTTGCTCGGTTCGACGGTGCCGGTCGACCGGAGGCTGCAACGGTCGGATTTTTGACCGTTGCCAGTCGACCGGACCGGTCGACCGGTAGCTCTGACAGAACCCCAACGGCTTATTTTCTGTCAGCCTATAAAAGGGGGTCTTGTCAACTGTTTTTGGTAGAAGATTTTAGAGACTCTTGAGCCAGTTTTTCTGATACTTTTAGAAGAGTTTTCTCCACAAAATTGAGTGCAAATACTTCCCATCTTAAAGGGATTTTATCAAGAGAGTGTAAAAGTGATTTCTTGTGTTTTTCACCATACCTTTCTTTCCTTGATTTCTCACACTTCACTTGAGCATCCATAGACATATCTATCCTATAGGAAAGTGTTGTAGTGAGCTTTTGTAATTGGTGATCAAGTGTTAGATCACAAAGAGATTTCCATTGTATTTTGAGGAGACGGGCAAGTGTGCTCGTGTGGTGTAGAGTTCTTGTGTGAACTCGGTGGTTTGAGGTGCGCCCTCATTGAGCCGGTGGGCTTGTGGTGTACGGACAAGGGAGTCCGAGAGCTTGTAGGTGTTGCGGCACCAAGGAGAGATCCGTTGGGGATCTTGCATAGTGGAAATCCTTCGTGTGTCGAAGGCGGGGATGTAGAGCAAGTGTGCTCGAACCTCGAAACAAAACCCTTTGTGTTTGCGATTGCTCACTCTTGCTCTTTTCTCTTTTTGTCTCTATTTTATATCTTGCATTCAATTTATTGTGTTCATCTTATATATGCTTGATATACCCTTGTGCATATTTGATATATACTTGCGTGGGATTGTTGCTAACACTTGTATTCAACCAAGAGAGCCAACGCGGCACCTCAAACCATTCAAGGGGAATCTAGAGGAGTTTGTCCAGAGCCTCGCAAGGGGAATTCGGTAACACTCTTGTGTTATACATAAGTGTTTAATTAAAAGAAGTTTAATTTGGTCAACTTAGTTTTAATTCCGCATTATTTGTTCATAAGTGACCATTAGATTAGCCCTCACCTATTCCCCCCTCTAGCTGATCTTACATTAATCGTTTATGATTTCGCCCATAAGGTTTCAACTGTAGCCAAAACAACATATTTCTCTTTGAAACTTACACCAGCATATTTCTCCTTGAAACTTACAAGACCAATGTCTGTGGAATTTCCATTCACCTCTCTTATAAGTATTGCACCAGTAATTGTGCTAATGACTTAAATTTTTCTTTGAATTTTTTTAGTTTCATCCCATAGTTCATATCCTACTTTTTACACATGTTTGTCATCACCACCATATGCATTTCTTATCATTGTTTCAAGATGAAACACTTTCTCTGAAAAAGCTAAATCTTATAAAAAAGAAAATTTTGAGAGAAGGGTGGGGCCTTGGCCCTATATATTGAAATACTAAATCTTATAAATTTAAACCTACCATTCAAATAGAATGAGTTTTAGTACACGATCTTCTTCGATCATTTGCGCTTAGATACCTCATGCTTAAGAAGAATGCCAAGGCCCGATTTATTCGTTGGATCTTTCTCCTTCAAGAATTTAATCTCAAGATTCGAGACAAAACGATATAGAAAATATTACACCGATCAACTCTCGCGTACCCAACGCCCCTCACAATGAATGGCGATAAATGACAGCTTTTTTTATGAACAACTCTTAGTTACCTTTAGGGAATCATGATTTATCGACATAGTCAACTACTTAGTCACAAATCAAACACCATCTCATTGGCCAAAAATAAGATGTATACGTGTTCTAAAAGTTTTCAAAATCTTCACCTTTATCTTCAACCTCACAGGATGACCCGCTAGTTATTTAATCCCCTGTCTAGTCACCGATTTGTAAGAGTTAAATTCTAACAACTTTCTCCTTAGGTCAATCCCTAGTGAGTCAATTAAAATTCTTTCTTTTCATATCTCACGAAAGAGATGGGTGGATCCATCCAGGCAAGGTAAGTCTGCATTGCATTTAGATTAGGAAACACTTTTTGAGTGATTTAAAATTGCTTGGAGTGCTACTTATCTATTTACTTGCACACTTGCATGAAAACGAAATTTAGGGCAAATCTTTAAACAAGATAAGGTGGGGAAGTCATTACCCTCACTTGGCCCACCATCTTCTGCATAGCTCTGCTTTCATGTATTTTTTTTACTGCTTCGATTTACTTTACTTTAAGGTAAGTCTTCACCACGATTCAACAATAGAGGTAAGTATTATTTCTTTTGGTTCTTTTTCCATTTCTTTAGTTTAGAATCACACTTGCAGAGCCAACCTTTCCGATATATTTTTTTCATCTTTTCATTTCTTCTTCGTTAACTTCATCCTCTCTTTTCTTCTTATCAACAAAATCATCTTCTTCTTTCTTTTGCATTTCCCTTTAACTTAACTTAGCTTTTACTATTTTTTTATTCTTTAAAACTGAGAGAGAACTTTTAACATTTTTTGTAAACTAAAAGAAGGAACTTACTAAAGCTTCTATCGCTGTCTCTCCTTGAGGAATACGACCCGCATAGCCACTTGCTATAGCGGTAGCATTGAGAACCTAACACTGTTCTAAACTTTGTATTTTTCTGTGGTCTAGCAAAACTAGTCCACCTTGCAACACTAAGCAAACTGGAAAAGAGGGCTAAGCACTGGTCTCGAAGAGTTTTCTAGAAACTGCTTCAGGTGATATACTAAGATACTTACCAGAGAGACAAATAGAGTTAATTTTTAGAAACTTACTATCCCCTCACCATAACTTGAGCTCAACTCAAGAATGAGGGCACATACACTCTCACAACCCAACTCAAACAAGAGGGCACAAACACCTGTTGGTTTCTGCTTAACAGGAATCAATCTGACAACTATTCAAGATCACTGAAATATCAACAATCTAATTGGCCAGGTCGGCAAATATCAGGTGGGAGGTTTTCCGTTCAATAGAACGTTCCTTAATTTAAGAACCACCTTTCAATTTCCTTCCTTGGTTAAACACCAATTAGACTGATATAAATCAGTCTCGATATACTGTTAAGTATATCCCCTGTATAAAGAAATGAATTCACTTATACAGTATTGGAGTGAGGTACGCTTTTATTTAGAGTGAATCTCCTTAAGACAATTACGTCCCCCGCACTGGTGCTAAACGGGTTATTGGACGCTGGTCTCCCAAGATACAATACTCCTTCACGGTATTTGGATATCACTACCAAATCACCGTACGGGTCAAACCGTAGTCAACCAGTACCTTCACAGGATCATTGAAGCAGCGGACAAAGACAAATTTTGGGTGAAATTTGCCTTTACTTTGGAGGAGCACCCACTGTAGAAGACGAAGAAAGGTTGAAGAATATTCTTCTTCAGAAGTCCCAGATTCAGACAACAATTCTATCTCAAGAATCTGTTGAATTTTCTGAGCCCTCTTTCAGAACGAATTTTGCAGAATCTCCTTTGGAAGTCGCTTCGGAAACCGAGTTACTGATTTCTCACTTCCCTTTTTGAAGTAACTTCAAGACTAAGGAGAGAAGAGAGAATCTCCTTTATATGGCAGATTCCTTTCTTGCTCTGCTGGCTTGTTGTTTTTTGTTGTGTGTTTAATTGAGAGATCAGAGCGCTATTATAGCGCTCCAGGATGTGCCAACGGGTCCGAACCCAACGAAAGGTTGCAACCTTTCGACCCAACAGTCACAACTGTGGCTGTCCAAGACGCACCGAACATTTACCACTGTTGGCTGTCCAACTGACGCGGAGCGGGTCCGTTGGCGGGGCGGTTCGGATCCGGATAGCGGAGCGGGTCTGATTTGGGTAGCGG
>JAVJIF010026282.1:0-54420 GCA_038442645.1 Agave tequilana
ACTGACAAACTCACTCTGTCACTTAACAACACAATGAGTTACATAGAATCCATCTTATGTATATTTCAGAAGAATATAACTTACAAATGCATCGCCAAAAGCTTCAACTGCACGCAGCCTCTCTTCATGCATATCTTCAGTCATAGGTGGTGTTTCCTAAAAGTAGAGGACCAGATAAGTACTGTGCACAATGGCAAGAAGCTGGAAGAACAATATATAGAGGACAAGATGAAGATGGCCAATAAAAACCTGGGTGTATGGAGCATGCATCTTCTGGAATGAATGCAGAAGTGTAGTAGATTCCAAGATAGAAGCTGATCCCCTCCTTAATGTATTCATTTTTTGTTGGTTTGCAGATGATGTCATGTAATTGGGATCCATGATACCACTTACATTTTCGTTGCAAGGATGACCATCTGATCTAAAAGAACTGCATCAAACAAAATCTTGAGACATTCAGAAACTTAGAAGCATAAGCATGTGGGATCTTAGGAAGATAGGCAGGCTGTAGATTATATCTTCTGTATAACATGCTCAAACAAGTATTTTGGCTGGGTGTTGGGGGGGGGGGGGGGGGGGGGGGGGGGGGGGGGGGGGGGGGGGTGGGGGGGTGGGGGTGGGGGGTGGGGGGTGTTGTTCATATCTGTTCTCTCAAAAAAACAGAAGGGGAAAAAATCCTCTAGCATCACAACCATATATGTTCTTAGGAAGAAAGCAAGCCATAGAATATATCTGATTTATAATATGCTAAAGCAAGCGCTTTGTGATGCGAGTAAGCTTGTAGGATATGGATATGTCATGGGCCCGGGAATAAAATAATTAATATGTAAATATATATATAAAGATTTAGGATAAAACATGATCTGAGATTCATAACAACAAATCAGATAAATGCAATTCCATAAAAACTCAAAATCCCCCAATAATATATCAGGTTTTTTACGTTTTCATCCCTTAAATCTTTCATATTTTTATATTAATCCCTAAAATCTTTTTAATTTCAATTTAGTCCCTCAAATCCTTTGAGTAACCTTGAATCAGGTAAACAGTTAGATTGTCATCCAAATTAAATGGAAAAGTTAGATTTGTTAGAGAACAAAATATGCTTTGACTTAAATGCCCTACATCAGGAAGAATGAGAACAATAGCGAAGTGAGGAGATTTTTGGGTTCATAAATTATGAATTCGTATGAGATAAATGAGAGAAGAAAAAGACTCTGGGTGAGGCCCACGAATCCAACCATTGGCTGCTGAAAAAGAACGAGTAAATATGTCTTTTAACAAAAATTCCATTAACTTTGAAGGAATATCCCCTATTTACTAGGTCAATCTACCTATTGTCCTGATTTGAAGTTACTCAAAGAATTTGAGAAACTATATTAAAATTACAAAGATTTAAGGGACAATAATATAAATATATAGAAGATTTGAGGGGCGAATATGTTAAAATACCCTAATATGAAACAAAACACCATTAAAATTTAGGATAAACCCAAATCCCACTAAGACGCAAGACGGAGGGAAAACTAGAGTTTGTGGTGTGATGGAGAAAGAACAAATCTAGAGTTTAAAAAAAATAAGGATTTGCCTCTCACCCAGGTGAATCGCTCACTCACTTTATGCCTCTCAGTCTGTCATATTAAGATTCAAAAGAACCCTAATTGTGGTTTCAATTACTCAAAACTCAATCATCCATTCATTGTTCATTGCCTTCAAAATAAATTCTACAAGAGTATATATAGATAAACACCATGTGCATTACTTGTGCCTTAAATAAAGAAAAATTAATAAAAAACTAAAAGACTACTAAAATAACTCTTTCCAAATAGGTCATCCAAGTTCTAGCTAGATTGTTAATGTCCCGATGAATTCTCCTTTGGTGGAGAAAACTCGTCCTCGAGTTTTAAAAATATAGACGATGGTTGACCTTCAATTCTGTGCAATAAACACATTGTCTAAGACTAATACAGTGGTTAAATTCAGAAAACAATAATTGAGCATCACACCCAACTGAATCTCTCACCCACTTCATGCATCACAAAGATTTTAAGAATTGAAAAACTGAATCTTTGCCGACTGGTCTAAATCTGAAATCGATCGGACTGAAACTGTGGTGTTTCGAATCTTTCTGGGCATGTTGAAAGCATGATTGCTCTTCTACGAACTTAGAGATCCACTAGGATGCAAATGACTGTCTCTCACGAATCTAACGCTTCAAAAACAGCTCTAATTGACTCTAAAATTACTGAACACGTCCCGAAAAATCAAATTTGTGTTGGTTCAAGCTTAGATATGTGGCAGCTGACAATTTTGTGGGCCGCGGCGAAGAGATCTGCACGCAATGATGTCAATGACTACAGATGAAGGCGCTGATGACGGGGTCTGTCGACAATGATGGGTGTAGAAATTAAAGAAGATGGAAATGATGGACAGCGGTCGCGTGATCTGGAGGATCAAAGAAAAAGTTTTTTTTTCTTTTTTTTGGGGGGGGGGATTGGTTACTAGTATCGTTTACGATGATCAGTACAATTTTTATTTTGTTGGGAGACAATTAAGATTTTGGATCTAGGATTTTAGATTTTGAGAAGATTATGAATGGATCTAGGGTTTTAGATATTGTGAAGAAAATCACTCTTATATCAAATCTGATGCAGTACAGAAGGGAAAACTAAGGATTGTGGAAAGAACAAATCTAGGTTTAGAAAAATAGGGAAAAGATAAGGATTCGGGCTTCTCACCCAGGTGAATCACTTACCTACTTTATACTTCTCAGTCTCTCACATAAAGATTAAAAAGAACCCTAATTAGAGTTTCAATTACTCAATAACTCAATCTCCATTTACTCATCCATTGCCTTCAAAATAAATTATACAAGAGTGTATATAGATAAACACCATGCGCATTACTCGTGCCTTAAATGATGAAAAACTAATAAAAGGAAAGAAAAAACTAAAGAAATAAAAAAGCTAATAAAAGAATACTAAAATAACTCTCCACTAATGGGTCTTCCAAGTCTTGGTTGGATCGTTAATGACCCGTCACACTGTCTCAAAGCTAGTTCAAGGTCAGACATACGCAGATACGCAGATTTGCACATATGTATTCTCTAAGTATCTTCAACATGTCAGCGCAAATATGTGCCAAACAAGTTTTGCCTCTAGCGTATGTTGGTGCAATATAGGATAGAACATTTAACAACGGGGTAGATTATCTTCTAAGACACATTTCAAACATTCAAAATAAGGAGGTAGAGGCAGTGAGATTAAATCAGTCAAAGTCAGTAATCATAAATACCAAATGTGGTAAACAACAATAATAACAAACTTGTTAGGTGTTTGGTGCTTTAAACATCAACTAATACAAGGTAATGTCACAACTAGTATGAAAATAGAAGCTTGCATCTTTGGTTACATCATTCACCTTTCATTTTTATCATCCAACGATTCTTCATGCATTGGATCCTGAGAGTCATTATTTGCATCCTGGAATTTACCCTGCATATTAAGTTAAATGGTTGACCGGTATTCTTCAACTACATAATCAAATACAAATTCTTGCATATAAGCAAATTACGGAGTAAATAGTATGAAAACTGTAGACAAGGCCCCAAAGTGATGAAAAATACCTTATTCTCATCAAGAATTTGGCTTTTGCTTTTGTTGCTGTTGTGGAGGTCGTCTTCTAGCAAGCCTTTCTTCCGAATGCATATAGCAAGCTTACAAGAAAGCAAAAATTGAAAACAATCATCATCAGTACCACCATGTAAGCCTCTTCCCATGAGAAGCTTCAAGCAAGGTTACAACATTTTATTTGTGTTTCTGGCAATATCGGAAATGTTGACCATATCTCACTGTTATCGGCAATATTAGTATCATCTTGGTCAAATCGGCAATATCGGTATCAGTTGTACATATCGATATATAGCAATATTCCAAACTTGGATGGAAGCTTCTCATGGATAACAGAATCGGTCATTTTTCCTCTCTTTTTTTGTCGTTGTTGCTACTCTTATTACTAGCATTAGTGTTATTGTGGTTTTTGTTGTGGCGGACATTGCTTTTGTTGTTGTTGCAGTTACAAATACTATTACTGTTGTTGTTACTATTATTCTTGTTATTGTTTTTTGATTGTACCCGACAATTGCTCCATCTTTAGAAGAATGATGGCATTAATACCTTGGACAGCAAAAGAAACTAGTCAGTGATGTAAGAAAGCAGAAAATGCAGTGAATACATTATGTGAAATCATCAGTTTCAATTAGACCAGACATATATGCCATTCACCAAGGCAACAAGCCAAAAGGTAACATCACAAAGCATAACAACTCACTTATGCCTTTCACTTCTCCCAACATGCCACAAACAAAAATAAAGTGCATCAATATCCTAGACTGAACTAGATCAATAAGTATCTGAAAATACCATTTGCAGTTTTTGATGCACAAGACAAGCAGACAGGTCAATGCTAGAGTCAGTTGACATTCTGGGTAATGGTTGTGATTCTTCCCAACAACACAACGAACCTCGCACAAACTCAATCCAAAGCATAGCAGTTGCTGATTATTATAAGAGAGAACAAAAATTAGCATGGTTAATTTTAAACTCTATGTATGGGATTTAAAATATTAAACTCAAGCACTAAAGGAGATCAGAACCAATGTTCAGGAGAGCATAAAAGTCGAGACTACACAAACCTCGTATGTTGCAATTGCCAAACCACATTGCATGCAAACAGAATTGAGCAAACAGAGAATCCAAAGGTGCTCCTTTGATAGCCCGGGACTTTGCATGTTCAACCTCAACATAGTTTGAATTTGGACCTCCTGTGGATGAAATAATTTACTAACTTGTTAGCTGCAGAAGAATCAATGAGGAGATTACCTTCTAGTCCAACTTATGGTGTTGTATGCAACATCCACAAAATGTCCATATAGAGAATGAATATGCGAGAATGTCTTGGTAATTTATGGTGCAAAATGTCTTCAGACAAAGATGAACAAAAACGTTACGGGTAGAGAACTTGTTATGGAACCTCATTTGATTTCATGATGAAGGTGGGGGGAGAAAGAAGAATTTGTCAAGTAGCAATGCAAAAAAGTCAATAAAGTTGGATACCATATTTTGGAGGTTGAATTCTAGATTCTTTTTTGGTTAATTTAATTAAGGGCATTTAAAATAAGTATAATATAAAGGGGCATTGAAATCAAATAATGGAATTTTTTTTAAAAAAAGAACTACTAAGTTTAGAATATAGAATTTGATTTTAGTGAATATAAATTAGTTATTTGCCTGGAGCAAATTTAATGCCTTCATTGCTTTAGTTGGGTCCGAAAGAAGAGGTGTTACAAGTGTAAATAGAACAGTGTGCACGTTTAAATTACATATAGAGGATTTTTGGTAAAAGTTAATTTGTTGAAATGAAACTTGCAAGTGTTATTTCATCTTCCTCCTTGGCTGATTTTGCGTCAAGGGATGAATGTTGTAATACCCCAAAGATTTAATGCATAACTAAATGGTTGTTGAAAATATTATTCACATAATTATCTTGATAAAATATTAGTTAATGGAGTTGTTAGATTTTAAGAAGTTAGTTTATGTAGGTGCACGGGTTATGCCTGTGTACATGTTATGTATGTACTAGTCCTAGAGCACGTGCAAATGCACCTGTTCATAAAATAGAAAATGTAAGAACAAATATTTGATAAGATGTAAAAAGATAAACATATATATTTATATCGTACAAATTTAGCTTTATAAGTAGCACGTATACAAAATGTTTGAGTAAATTTAGACATATAACATAAAAAAAAAATTTAATGACATTTTGTGATTTTATATATATCATTAAAGAATAATTCTACATGAAAAATTATGACAGTTTTATATCTATAATATGATTTATATTTTTATATCTAATATGACTTTCAGTCAGATTTAGTTCAAGAGTAAGATGGAGAGAGCAAAATTTGTGTTGAAAAATATAGAGTTTAAACAAAGACTATGTATGATATATTTATACAGAGTCAATCTGTTAGGTTTAAGAATATATCACCAACATGCATTTGGCTGCATAAAACATAAAATAAGTATTTCAGTATTAAGAAAGTTGAGTAAAACCTAACTGTGTAGGTATATATAAATAAAGTAATACATATTTTTGGTATAGAGATAATTTTTCTGTATACAAAAGATAAATTATTTCTAATTATGGGTACAGGAATTTTCCTGTACCCACCTCCCCCTTCTGACCTTTTCGATTTTGTTGTGGGGCTGAAGGCAAAATAGAAAAAAGGAAAAAAGAAACTGGGACAAAAGTGGAGGGCCCCACATCCAATACCTTTTTTCACTCCAATGTGTCCCATGTAAATCCGGGACATAAATGTAAATCATCACAAAGACAAATTGAAGAAAGTAGCGGTTGCCTGCGGACCCACATAAAAGTTAAAGGGAAAAAAATAAAAATAAAAGAGCACAGTAGTGATATCTCACGGCCAGCTACAAACTGGTTCTCCAGTTATGTATAGAAAAATAAATGGCTTTGTGCTAAATATTGTAAGTACGTGGTGGGGCACGTAAAGCCCAGGGATTTCAGGTATTACTTACACGGATAATTGACAAACTATTTACTTAAATAATTGAGAATATTATTCAAATGATTATTGTGTGTAAACCAATAATTATTGGATGATCTCTACGTGGTGAATTTTAATTGATCTGTTAATATGGATATTTAAATTATGAATTTGCACGTGATAAGTGCTATAAAAAAAAAAGAAAAGAAAAGAAATGGATACCTAGGCTATGTTCTAGAAAGTTGGAGAGAAATGCAAGAAGAGATATTTTGTAAAAGAGTGACACCCAAGCACTACTCTAGAAAGAAAAAAAACACTCCCTCGCGCTCATCTCTCCCTCACTTCCTTATTGTAGCCAGCCCTACTAGGAGGGGGAAAATTTTTAAAAAAAAAAAGAAGACAAGAAAAAGAAAAGAAAGAAAGAAGAGAAAAGAGAGGAAAGAAAGAAACGAAGAAAATAAAAGGTTATAACACATACTTTTCCTTTTGTTTACCATAATTTTCTCTCCTTTCTCTTTCTCATCTCTCAACACCCTCTTATTTGCCATTCCTAAGTGGAAAGAAAAGGAAAGGATAAAGAATGAAAAGCAGCAAGAAAATAGAAGCGCAAAGGGGTAAGTTGTGCTTTCTCTCTCTTCCCTTTTAAATTCTCAGATAGCATTGCTCTTCTTACTCATGTATGCATGGGTCTAAAAAAAATTATTAATTAGCTGGACCTAGAGTGCAACTCGTTATGGCTAAACCTAACTCTCGTCTCTTTTTTTTAATACATAGGCCATAAAACATTCTTTAAACTTGAACCTTACATGACCTAAACCACCCCTATACCCTAAGTTAGGCCTTAATGGACCTCACTTTTTTATATGAAAATATATTACTCAATTTTCATCACAACTCCAAAGACTTTGTACAATGGGAGGGGCTTCAAAATTGTATCATCATAATTCAATTCAAATCTATCCTGACAGAATTAAAGTAGATTTAGAGGGGGGAGTCCACTAAGCAAAAGCCCACATTTTGGCATACAAAAAGATTAAGAATCAATTTGATGCAGTTGTGCGTAACTTAGATCCGGCAATGCCAAGGAGGTTTTTAGTTCATTTTTTGTAGACCTTATGTCGCAATCTGGTATAGTCCATCAATCTTCATGTCCTTATACTCTTTAGCAAAATGGTATTGTAAAATGCAAAAAAAAAAAAAAGGCACTTGTTGGAAGTCACGCGTACACTTTTGATTCACATGAAAGTTCTTAAAATGTTTTGAGGAGATGCAATCCTTCCGGCTTGCTATCTTATCAATCGTATGCCTTCGTTGTTCTTGAGGGTCAAGTCTCGTATTCTTTACTCTATCCACATCTAGCTCTCTTTCCTTCACCGCCAAAATTTTTTTGTTGTGTCTATTTTGTACACGATAATCGCACTAACAAAACTAATTAACCCGAGAGCTTTTAAATGTGTTTTCTAAGGATACTCTAAGACTCAAAAAGGTACAAATGTTACTATCCTAATTTGAATAAATTTGTGATTTCTACTAATGTTATCTTCTTTAAGTCTAGACCCTACTTCGAAAATGATTTATCTATGACGGAGTATGTTGATGATGATCAGTTTACTCTCTTTTAAGACGAGTCACCTTCTAGCCAAGAGGTTTTGGGACCATTGCCATCAATCAAAATAAGTCCACACTAGTGTATAAATGCCAAGATACACAATATATTCAGGACTCAACATCTGCGCCAATTTCTGCTGCTACTCCAGTTCAAAATACTCAACATGGCGAGCATATTCCTCCTTTTCATGAGATTGTTACTTCTTCTGATAATATTTCATCTCTTCAGACTGATGATGAAATTCAATCTCATCTCGATCAATCAATTACTCTTCGCAAGGGCAAACGGACATGTACTTCGCATTCTTTGTATAAATTTCTTTCATATGCTCATTTGTCTCCATCTTTTTATGCATTTGTCTCCTCTGTTGATTCTCACTCTATTCACAAGTTTTTATTAGAGGTCATGTCCCATCCAGGTTGGCCAGAAGCTATGAAAGAAGAGATGGCAGCTTTAGAGCAGAATGAAACTTGAAATTTGATGCCTCTTCCAATGGTAAGAAAGCAATTGGTTGTCGCTAGGTTTATACCGTGAAACTTAATCGAGATGGCTCTCTTGATCGCTTGAAGGCTTGATTGGTGGTTAAAGAATATTCTCAAATGTATGAAGTTGATTATCAAGAAACATTTTCTCCTATCGCCAAAATAACATCTGTGCGTCTTCTTATTTCTCTTGATGTCACTCATCATTAGCCCATACATCATCTTTACATCAAGAATGTTTTCCTCCATGGTGTTCTTGAGAAAGAGGTTTATAAGGAGCAACCACCTGATTTTGTAGCTCAGAGAGAAGTCCGAGAAAGTTTGTCGGTTACGGAAACCATTATACGGGTTGAAATAATCTCCTAGAGCATGGTTTGAAAGATTTGCCTCCGTTGTACAGGAGTTTGGACTCTTTTATTATCAAAAGGATCTCTGTCTTCTTTTGGTATCATCAGGGAAAGTGGATTTTGTTGGTCATTTATGTGAATGACAGTGATTATAGGTAATAATACTAGGAGAATTAGTGAGCTAAAGTTGTACTTGCAGAAGAAATTCAAACAAAGGATCTAGGACTATTGAGATATTTATTAGGTATTGAAGTGGCAAGATCTAGAAAAGGGATATTTATTTCTCAGTGAAAGTATATATTGGATATGCTCTCTAACGCATGCATGTCAGAATGTAGACAGTGGATTCCCCAATAGATCTAAACTCTTTCCGCAATAGATCTAAACTCCAAATTGCTACTAGACTAGGGGGTTGTTAGATAATCCAGGAAGATATAAAAGACTTGTGGGTAAATTAAACTACCTTGCAGTGACAACCGGATATTGCATACACTTTTAGTGTGGTGAGCCAGTTCTTAGTTGCTCCAAGGACCAGTCACTGGAATGCAGTTATTCGGGTGCTACAATATGTGAAGTGTGCCCATGCAAAGGACTTTCATATTTGGATTGTGGTCATAGATGTGCCGCTGGGTTTTCTGATACAGATTTGGCAGGGTCACCAACAGATAGAAGATCCACTACTGGTTCCTATGTGTTTGTTAGAGAAAATCTTATGTCTTGAAAAAGCGAGAAACAAAAGCTAGTCTCAAGATCCAATGATGAGTTTTGAGTATCGAGCTATGGTCAATGCCACTTGCGAGCTAGTTTGGATACGAGATCTTCTGAGTGAGCTGCATCTTTTGCCACCAATTCCAATGAGATTATATTGTGATAATCAGGCGGCGATTCACATTACTGAAAATCTTGTTTTTCATGAGCGCACCAAGCACATCAAGGTTGATTATCACCTTGTCCGTCAAAAGGTGATCAATGATAAGATTATTGAGACTTGATATGTTTCCTCTGCTAATCACCTAGCAAATTTTTTGACAAAACCTCTTTGGACGTTGATAAGTTAGATTCATTTGTGACAAGCTGGCATGTACGATGTATATGCTCCAGCTTGAGGGGAGCATGGTTCACAGTCGCGGTCTCGGCCGCCGACTCGGGGGCACTGAGACGGATCGGTCTCGGTGACTCGGATCGGTATCGAGCGATACGCGCAAAACGCTACATAGAAAGCTAAAAAATTCTGAAAAATCCTGATAAATCTTAAAAAATGTAGACATTCATTTCATGTACCACATGTCCAAAATATATCACCTAGCACACTAAACATAAAGCGAAAGTATAAATACACGCGTCGTCGGTAGAAGCATATCAAAATACATGCACATATAGTAAATTGAACAAACTACACTCATAAATACATGCTAATGTAGTTATTTCCACATTGAATTGCGATGAGGCACAAATTATGATATCATCATAATGCCGAATCGACCGAGTCAATTCCGATTCTCGGCCTAGTCAGTCTCCTCTGAGTTGAGTCGACGACTCGTGACTCGGACTCGTCTTGGAGTGGGCCGAGACGGATATGACTCGGCCGACTCGTCTCCGACTCGGCCGAGTCTTTGAACCATGGAGGGGAGTGTTAGAGAATAGTTGATTGAGAAGGGGTTTTATATAAAACTCACATTATAATAATATCCATCTTGGTTAACTCATCTAACTTTTTGCCAAAATAACAATTATCACTTTGAAAAGGATGGAGTGAAGATCATATTGGGTCCATCTAGAATGGAGGATACCCCTAAACCTCCTAGAAGAGAAGGTTTGAACTTCCTATCAAGTATGGAGTTCAGCAAACAATTGTACTCTAATGACGCTTTTGCACTTATGGTCTTGGAGAAGAATGAAGAGAAGCATGAAATTCCACCATTATGAAGCCTCTTCTTGAAGAATTTCAGGATGTTTTTCCTAATGAGATTCCATCCGGTCTTCCCCTGCTGCGTAACATACATCATTGCATTGACTTCAAGTCCAACGCCATTCTTCCAAACAAACCATCCTACCGGATGAGTCCAAAAGAGAATGAAGAGCTATGGTGATAAGTTGATGAGCTTATGACCAAGGGTTTATAAGAGAAAACATGAGTCCATGTGTTGTTCCTGCCCCTCATGCCAAAGAAAGATGGCTCATGGCGCATGTGTGTGGATAACAAAGCAATCAACAAAATCATTATCAAATACCACTTTCCCATTCCCAAACTTGATGATTTGTTGGACCAACTTCATGGCGCCATTGTCTTCTCCAAAATTGATCTTCGAAGCGGCTACCAACAAATTAGAATAAAACCCGGAGATGAATGGAAGACAGTTTTTAAAACTCGAGATGGTCTCTGCGAATAGATAGTTATGCCATTCGCGCTCTCCAATGCACCGAGCATCTTCATGCGCCTCATGAATCACAATCTTTAAATCCTTTATTTGTCGGTTCGTCATGGTCTATTTTGATGACATATTGATCTATAGTAGGAGTCAAAAGGAACATATGGAGCATCTTTACCATGTCTTCTAAGTACTTTAAGAGCAAAAGCTATATGCCAATTTGGAGAAATATGACTTCTTGACAAATAGTCTAGTCTTTCTAGGCTATGTTGTTTCAGCTGAAAGCATGATGATTGGTTCATCAAAGATCAAGCTATCATCTCATGGCCCATTCCTGCATCACTCATGACATCCGCAGTTTCCATGGTCTTGCTTCGTTTTACCGCCGATTCAGATAGGAGGTTCAGCACTATCATTGCCCCTGTTAGTGAATGCTTGAAAGGTGGAACCTTTAAATGGACCAATGAGGCTCAGTAGAGTTTTGATTTTTATCAAGAAGAATCTGGCAGAGGTTCCTATACTCGCACTTCCTAACTTAAGTCAATTGTTTGAGGTAGACTGTGATGCTTCTAATGTGGGGATCGGAGCAGTACTTAGTCAAGGAGGTAAACCAATCCCTTCTTTAGTGAAAAGTTAAGCAATTCCTGCAAAAACTATTCTACCTATGATAAAGAGTTCTATGCCATCGTTCGAGCTCTTGGTCATTTGCGCCAGTATCTTATATCCAAGGAGTTCATACTTTTCTCTGACCATGAAAGCTCTGAAGTATCTCAATGGGCAACACAAGCTCAAACCTAGACATGCCAAGTGGGTTGAGTTTCTTCAAGCCTACACTTTTCATAATCAAGTAGCAGAACACTATGCAAGTCAAGGTCGTGGCTTTGAAGTGCTCAAGGAGCTCTATAAGAAGGATCATTACTTCAGCAAAATTTGAGATGAATGCTCTAAAGGGCCATATAAAGAGTTCTTGTTGCAAGATGGTTATCTCTTCAAGAACAATTTGCTTTGTGTTCCGAACTGCTCACTTCGTTTGGCTACCATCGAAGAAGCTCGTGAGGAGGCGGTCTGAGTGGACACTTTGGAAGAGATGAGACATTATTTCTTCTCCAAGACTATTTCTTTGGCCACAGATGCATCATGATGTTGATCGTTACATCAAGCACTGCCGAATATATCATATATCCAAAACATATGCTCCAAACACCGACCTCTACACTCCATTACAAGTGTTGAATGCTCCTTGGGAAGACGTGAGCTTGGACTTCGTCTTAGGCTTACCTAGAACTCAAAGAAATAAGGATTCAATAATGGTGGTTGTCAATCGATTCTCCACAATGGCACATTTCATGCCATGTACCAGGACTCTTGATGCTTCTCATATGGCCGAGCTTTATTTTCGAGAAATTGTCAAACTTCATGGTTTCCAAAAACAATCACATCTGGTCGGGATCCGAAGTTTGTCGGACATTTTTAGTGGACACTTAGGTGAAAACTCGGCATCAATCTCAAGTTTAGTTCTACACATCATCACAAACAGATGGACAAACACAGATCATCAATGAGAGTTTGGCAATCTTTTAAGAGTTTTAGTGGGGAAGAACATTTGCCAATGGGATATTTTATTGGCACAAGCTGAGTTTGCTTATAATCGGTCCTTGAGTTGAATACCGGCGCAAGTCCATTTGTGGTGGTCTACGGACGCAACACCAGTTATCCATTAGACTTAACTCCACTTCCAACTTCTAATCAATTCAGTGGTGATGCAGCGGATTATGCTAAACACCTCCAAAAGTTTCATGAGCAAGTTCGAGATCATATCTTGAAGGAAAATGAGAAGGTTCGCAACAATGCCAATAAGCATCAAAAGTCCATGACTTTCAATGAAGGTCACTTGGTGTGGATCCACCTACAGAATGAGCGCTTTTCACCGGGACGTCATGGGAAGCTTAAGCCAAGGGCAAATGGACCTTTTAAGGTGATTAGTCGAATTGGTGAAAATGCTTACAAGATTGATCTGCCTAGTGACTGGTCTCTCAACAACCTTTAATGTGACCAACCTTTCTCCATACCACGGTGAAAATTGACATGAACTCAAGGGAAACTTTTCATCAACCAAGGGAGAATGATGCAGGAGCAAATGAGGATTCATAAAAAAACAACATGCTAGCCTATAGTTTGATGCTATCTGAAACTGTCAGGATGCAGAAAACTGTGTCAACTTTGAATGAGGCTCCAGACTTGTCTAGATATCAAAAAATTAAATTCAGATATGTATTGAAAGATAATCGTGTCTATTTTCAGATGCTTCAAACGGTGCAAGAATTGGAGTTTCCAAGAGGAAGGCATGGTCAAAACATTGGAAGGTGCACAGATTGGGCGGGCTGGATTCAGATTGTATTTGTTCGGTTTCCAATGTGTCAATCCAAGTTCCCATGTGTCATTTAAGTGTTCTAGGTGTTGTTTCAGTTCTACAAAAAACTTGTTTTCCTATTATGAAAGTCAAGGTGTGTTTTAAGGCCTAATTAATGTTTGTAGGACTCTTAAACCTATATATAGTCTCATATCCAGCACGTGTAAGGCAGATCATGAGTTATGAAATATATCTAAGCTTTGTGCTTTCTTTTATGTGTATCTCTTTGGTGGATTCCATTGAGTGGTGAGTTATCTCTGTACCTCTAAGTGGGAGGGGTCCTTAGAGTGGTGAGTTTGTGCATCACATCTCTTAGGTGGTGTTATGTGTATCCTAGGAGAGTGGGTTGAATCTTCCCCTTCAACTCTATCTCCACGAGTCTTCCCACACTGTCTCCTCCATTCGTCCGGCATCAAAATGTGACCTTCCAATTTGGATTCTTTCTATAGTTTATTGGGTAGAGTATGGATAATAAAAATGAGATTACATTCGTTATTGAATCTAGATATGGATCCTTAAAAATCCTAACCATCTAACCTGCATAAATATCTTTTAGTTTAGTTTGCTTATTTTTCTTCCGAAATATAACTTATATACAATTAACTAGTTATATGCAAATATATATAACATTTCTAGAAAAGTCAAAACCAAACAAAAAGAACATAATATATCCTCCATGTGCTACTTAATTTCAATGAAAATCGTCATGTTTCGGTGACAAGATCCTAATTCCTCTGGTAGGATTGAGGTTGGTCCGTCTTGTGATCTTGGGTCTTGAACAACTTGAGGATTAGAGAAGAAGGGTTATCACCGCCAGAGTTTGGCCTAGGTAAGCCCCTCCAACGCTCAAGTTAGAATCTGGAAGAGGTAGCGAAAAATGTAGAAGAGATGGTAGAGAATCTCACACCTCAGGCCGGGGTCCCCTTCTTCTATTTATAGACAGAGGTAGGTGGTCTCACGTCGTTGAGTCAGTTATCGAGCTGAGCTGGACATCAGGAGTCTTTCTCGAGAAGATCCCGATTAGCAGCCAGCCAGCCCCTCCTTGGAGGGGAGGGCTTGTCTCTGTTCGAACCCGCTCATGCTCGAATGTATGCATTTCAGGGAAGTGCATCCCAACTCCACTCCTTGGCTTTATATAATTGCCCTAGACCTATAGTTGAACTCAATATTATTGTGAAGATACAAAAAAGACAGTCCAGCCAAGACCAGGGGTGTCTTCCTTATTTATATAACATAGAACAAGTACACAAAGTAGCCCCCAGGGAAAATATATAATTACAGAAAAGACGCTGACTTATATCCTTAATTGTTCTAATATTCTCTAGAGCAAATTCATAATATTTCCTCTTCATCTAAACTCTTTTATAGTCAAGAGAATGATGGAAGGTTTGCAAGTTGATGGCATGAGCTTAAACTGTAAGACCTATAAAGTGATTTCACCACCTGCCATAGCCTCCTAAGATTTATGGAAAGCCTCTCATTTGCCCAACTTATCCAAAGGAGGAATTTGGCATCTACATACTCAGATTGAAAGCAAAGCGTAAATTTCGTTCAATCTCTCCAAGAAGTCTTGTGCCATATGTGTGTGACAGCAAGTTGACAACTGGTCATAAATGTTGGTCATTTTAAAAATTCTTTCGTCAACTTTCTTGACACTGAGTCCTCTAACCTCATTTAGATGAGAAAAAGGTTTACAATGATGATCAGTGCACAATTGTTAAAATATACTAGCAAACTTTTAGGAGCACTAAGTAATTTCTGCTGGGCCTCTATACTTTGGTTAGGTTCATTAGGATTTGTAGCGGTTGGAACTTCCCATTATCTTAGTAGGAATCTGGTACATGGATTACACAATTAGCATATATTTAGGCATTGATGAAGAACATATCAAATTTTCATATATAGGTATGGACACGGACAGAGAGGAGCAGCATTAATATTCGCCAGGCATAACTACTCTAGTTACGCCCACGTACCAAAATGCACAATGTGATATCAGATTGGATGACCCACTCCTTCCATTGTTATCTACATGTCATATATGGTCTTGATAAAAAAACAGTATGCATTTTCAGAGCTTCAAACCTAGGCACCAAGTGGGCTGCAAGACACAGTTTCTCAATAATATAAACTAAAGAATCTTGTGATCCATGACTTAAACATGCTCAAAACCAAAAAAAAAAAAATTCATTTTTAGCTATTTTAAGTCATGTAGATGAAAATATCGTGATGAACAAAATGGATCACCCATTTATAATTTAACTCATGAATCACAAGACCTCTTTTGTTATATAATCAAAAGGTTAAACGGATTACACACTACATAATACACCCTGTGAAAGATAGCAAAAGACTTCTTTGTCAAATTGACATATCGACACAAGCACCAATCACATAACACCGTATGGAAGGCATCTATACATGCTGAGCGCAGATGAAAAAACAGGATATCTATATGCCCTGCAGTAAATATAAGCAAATGCAGGCACGTAGGAGCGCATGGACGGATTCACCGCCCACACACATGGAAAATCTCAATGTTTAGGATTTCGGGTAGTTCAAAGACTGGCAGTGATACCTCCATGGAAGAGCTCCTTGAGGATACGATCAATAACGGCAGGAGGAGGTACTGAAGTTGCAGACTTTGAATTATCAGAAACTGTATTTTCAGCTGGCTAACATAGCAAAGCAAGATATTAGGATTATAGAAGATTGTTATGTAGCTGAGATAATGAATATGTATCATACCTGATGCAAAATCTTCCAAAAACTGGGCCTCAAATGACTTGTCTAGTGCACTTACTAGAAGATGAAGTCGGGAGGCAAATCCAATCAACTTACCCAGAGAATCATCAATCCTACAAAGAAAACTCCAGTACTGAGAGGGACATTGAATGTGGCATTCAGTTTACGAATTACAATTGTTATAAACTACTAAAAAGGATAACAGTAAAACTAAAAAAATACAAGGCAACCTTTAAATTAATATGCATTTATTATTAGAAGAAAGCAAATCAGAAATAAGACACACATCTATTAATTCTACGATAGAGATCTAGTTTATTAGATTTATCAAACAATTTTTTTAAGTGTGTGGACCAATGAACAGTAACTTCATGGTGGGAACGGATATTGCAACCCCCAAACCTGATGAAGAACACCCCCCCCCCCCCCCACAAAAATATATATATATATATATATATAGATATATATATATATATATATATATATATATATCTATATATATATATATAATATATATATATATATATATACACACACAAGTGTGCCATTATTATTTTCCCAATTTTACCATAGTGAAATGTCCAAAAACCCCTTTCCTCCCTTCCCCCCCCCCCTCCCGCTCTATCGCCGAACATAGCTCTTTCTGTTCGACCAACTCCAGCTGAACATAGAGAGCTCTGTCAGGTCGGACTGGCCGAACAGAGGGCGGGGGAAGGGAGGTCTGGGGGAGGAGGTCCGGGGGGGCGGGGTACTGGAGGAGGAGGTCAGGGGGGAGGGGGTGCCGGAGGTCAGGGGGGTCCCGGAGGTCGCCGGCGAGGGAGGGAGAGGAAGAGGAGGTGAAGGAAAAAGGAGGAGGAAGAAGGTTTTTTTTTTTTTTTTTTTGGCCAACGGCTTTTTTGCCATTTAAATTCTTTTGGGGGGCTTTTATGAAATTTGGGAGTGCCCTAATCTATGGGGGGCCTTTATCATTGCTGACGGTGGCAATATCTGTTCCCTTCATGGTGGCATGATAATTGCACACTTACAGAACTTACTAGAAATTTTATAAGACAGTACACTTAACTTTGTTGTAGGCACAGTAATGCTTTACTTATGGCAAGGTACCAACCACAACCTGTGGCATAAATAGGTTACTTGCAAATATGATGAAAAAAGAAATAATGATAAAGATAGTGACTCTAAAATAAATCCAGGCTTAGAAGGATTAAAGCTGACAGTATGAAAGGGAGTGCAAGTGTTCCACTGAAAATGGAGTAAAAATATTAAACTATATTAGTAAATGTGCATGTAGATTGTAGACGACACAATTTACAAGTGTTTCACTGAAAATGGAGTAACCATATTAAAACCTATACTAGTACATGTGTGTGTAGATTGTAGACCAAAGAATTTATAACAGTTCATGGGATTGGGCAAAGATTTCAGTAAAAGAGTGATCCAGTGTGAGGGGAAGAAGGATCTGATAATTATTTTGTTAATATATATAGAAGGAACATGCCCACACACACACATATGCGCAGACGCACTGTAGGGTTTGAATATCTAAAATGTAAAGCATGAAACAATCCAAAAGCTCTACTGCACAAATTCTGTTTCAAGTAAATCAAATTTCCAACCAAAACTAATGCAAAGTATATGCTAAATGCTTTAAAAATCAGAAGTACTGCAATGGACATTTAGTCAACAACACACTCGCTTTTGTAGAATCCAAATATTAATTTGTAGAAGTTCTGAGTTAAACATTAAGATGATTAGTGATTAGTCAAGATCAATGCTTCAGTTATCCTGTCTTGGCCCGAGTTCAGTGTTTAAGAGGATTGGTTATATGCAGAGCAATGCCACAAAAAGATGGCAATCATGTAAGCTTCACTCAGTAAATAACGTGCATCCGATGTTCTAATTTTAAGGTACATTTGGTTGCATGTAATAGTGACTATAGGCGATTTTAATAGAACCTATTTTTTGGGAGAAGATTTTAATAGAATCTATGAAACTAAGAATTACAGAATTGCAGTTTCAATTAATGTCTTTTGGTTTCTTCTGATTTGAGATATTGATTCCAACATGTTTCTTCTCATTCATGTTTCAGAAACTATGGATTTTTACTTTATTCTGCTTGGTTAGTCAAAGAACTTATATTATGATATCACCAAGTCCACCCTGAAATTTCCACCCTTTTTCAGTTTTAGAAATTAGAAATTCATTTTTAGGATGAATTCCAGTTCCTATTTTTAATAGAAAACCTGAATTAAGATTTGGAATTCCATAACGTGCAACCAAATACTTTGATTTGACCAACTCTTAGAACAAGGAATCTCGCATGTAAACAAGGCATATTTTGTATCAAAAAAGGGGGAATAAAAATGAGTATTTGAAAAAGTGATATTTTGAAATAAATGGTAACAAGAGAAACCATTCTCCACTAACCTCTTCTCTTTCCCTCTAGCCCTCATTTCCAGTTGGGATGACAAAGGAGGGGCATTTAGTCTCATTTAAGGTTCAGAATGACAAGTTTTGTTATCATTTTGGCTGAATATCGAGTTGTGTACTGGGCAATATAGTTTCTTCATTTCCTCTTTTTGCAAGGGCAAGATGTACAGCTTAGCATATTGAACAGAACAAATGATTTCAGAGAACAAACAACAAACAGATCGTTGAGATGCTTTTACATACACGCACAAGGAAAGATTATGCACACCAAAGCCTGAAAATTGACATTGCCATCCTCTGGCAAGTAACTTGTTAACACGATTACCCGAGCCTTACACAAACAATGCAAGGAGACTTGAGCTTGTGCTGAGCACTTCTTACAGCCCTTGTGTAGGTCGCAACCACTTCCGATGACTGTTCAACAAGAGAACTTCTATACGGAGTATACTGCACATAGTCCATTTGATGTTGGGAATTTTTCATTTTGGTAGTGTGTGTGTGTGTGTGTGTGTGTGTGTGTGTGTGTGTGTGTGTGTGTGTGTGAGAGAGAGAGAGAGAGAGTGGGCAGGTTTTTTTTTTTTTGGGCAGGATTGTTTTGGTTGCCGCCCGCGGCGGGGGGTCCACACGTGTGATATACCTTTTGACATAACCCAAGACGTGCCTGGGACTAAACTGATAACTACATAATGAGGTTCATGATCCAATTTGATTTGTGAGTGTGGCATATTATTTGTCCAATTAACCATCTTTGTAAACAAATAGAGTAAATAAAGATTTTTTAAATGATTGTTAATTTATATAATTTGCATTGTTAATAATAACTAACACATCATTATGTAATTTAAACCTCTTTCAATCAAAAAGGTGGCATCTCAGAAGCAGAACTCTAATTTAGAAGGCTTCATGTAAAACATGGCAAAATTTAACAATTGACTATCAACCTTATGTCAAGCGTCAAAGTTGGTGCTAGATTTCTAGCCAAAAATATGGTGGCCAAAAGTGGGGCGTCCCACAAAACTTGATAAGCCAATTGATTTGGTTATGCAGTTAAGATCACGCAACAAAGGATCAACCTCTAAAGAATCTCCTAGGCTAGGAAAGGATCTATAAAATTGGCGAAGATAATTAGTTTTCTAAGAGGAGAACCATTCAACTCTGATGCATGACATAAGCCAAAAACCAAATGTGTTCCATATACAATATTATCCAATTGAGGTTTTATATCATATTATTTGAGTTTCTCAATGACTTTCATATCTTTTTTTAGGTGTCGTCTCAGTTGTGTTATTATATCAGTATCCACATATCATAGACTTTTATGTGAGAGTTAAAATTTTAGTTTAAATAAGCGATAGAAATGTTGGAAGCTAGTTAACTATTTATTATCTTGATTGTTTAGTAGAATATGAATGTTTTTCTCCAAGGCGTTCTCTCTCCATTAAGGTTAGATATAATAAATACTGTGTTTTGGTACTGTTGATCCTGTTACGAATATTTTAGACAGAAAAACAAGGCTTAAAGTGCATGCTCATATCATGTTTATCCCAGTTTTCAAGATTATGATGTAGTTGTGTCTTCAACAGAGATGTATTGGCGTGTCCATATCCATACAACTCAGTTAACAAGTATTACAAACTGCCAATCTTATATGTATACAGATATGGAAAAATAAATAGGAAATATTTTTGTGTATTTTAATTTTTTAAGTTTGGAAATGGATCCTTACATATTTGGAGATACAATAAGATGAATAAGCCACTTTTCCGCATCAAATGAGGAAGCATTCTCTAGCTCAGCCATCTCAAGGGAACTTTCGAAAATCTTATTCGACCAAATGGCAGTTAACTCAAAACCTAAAATGCAAAAGTCATAAATTCCAAATAAGTATCATCGTATTAAAACATACAAGTTTGTGAGAAATGTCTACTACATATTAATCTCTACCAGAAAAAAAAATACTTTAAATGGGAGACTATTATCAGAAAAAGATGTTTAACTAGTGAGAAACTAAACATCAAATGTAAACAGGTGTCACAAAGCTACAACAAATAATACAATAACTCATAATAGGCTGGCTGAACCTACATTCTGATTAACAAAGAAGAATAGTACCCATCCTCCACCAGAAGAGGGAATTTACTCCACCATAATATTTTAGCCCCCTAAATCACACTTTGATAAGGAAACCAATAAAGTAATTTGTGCATCAATTAGCAATTTAGCACTTATGACTTATCCCAGTGATAATCATATGCATCGTTTTTTTACATTCTCTTAACTACAGAATGGAGTGGCAACTGACAAGCACTGCACGAGGATCCGGGGGGGCAAGTGAATTTTGACCAAAATTTCCAGGTAGAAGTGCTTCAAGTTATATTTTAGGACAATCCCGCACCACTAAAAAAATTAAATGGTATTAAACAACTGAGAGATTGTCAATTGTCTCAACTTTCATGTGATTCTGTAAGAAGTAAAAGAAAACTAAAGTAAATACGCATACAATTCAGCAGAAGGCAAAAAAAAGGGGTAAATAAAAAAATACTGTAGACTTGTATATACCCATGGCGTATGAAAGTTTTTCCAAGCAGTGAGTAAAAGAAAAGAAAACCTGGAAGACTGAAAGGAGTTTATCCAAAGTTTAGTGTTTATTCATTTCTTTGTTTGACCTTAGTTTCAACTTTCAAGATCTTCCAGAGATAGTTGCTGGAAGAAGCTTTCTTGATACTACTTGCACATTTTCATATAACTTGTGACCTCATCTGCAACCTAAATTGTACGATAAATTTGATTACCCATTCGTGATATCTTAAATTTGTGGGGAAGAAGATACGTTATCTGAGAATTTAGCATATACTTAAAGGGCTGATTTAAGATTGATAACAGGCTAAAATTCTATCAATCTTCAGTGGAGCTTCTAAGTTTGGTGTTTCCATTTTGTTTCCAAAAGGTCGAGGACAGCGGTGGTCAAGGTGGCGGTGTGGTAATCTGTTTTCAAACATTGCTCAACACTCGCCAGGCAAGAGGCACATCACGTAGTTCCATAACCAATTCTCTAGCACTGATCAAAGTAGTATAAAAACCAAACCTTATCCCAGAATTTGGATGCTAAAGTCACTGATTATATTGCTGAGTAGACAATGATCCAAGAACAACTGAGAGGTCACTCCTAAACTGCTCCTCCCTCCCTCTCTTCTTGGCACTGAATCATTCAATAGATAGATGATTACAATAGTGGGAGAAGCTCTTTCTACTCTTTTTCCTCTCTTGATGAGACCATACAAGGGGTTTCAACGAGAGAGTTGGCTATGCTCTGTTGTTCTTAGGGCTTCCCATGTTAAAGGAGGTAACCTTCTCAGTGATTTCACACTTTAAAGCAAGGTTTGAGATTTAGGTATCGATA
Source organism: Agave tequilana (assembly GCA_038442645.1). Lineage (NCBI taxonomy): Eukaryota > Viridiplantae > Streptophyta > Magnoliopsida > Asparagales > Asparagaceae > Agave > Agave tequilana. Next base: position 22,364 of record JAVJIF010026282.1, read on the forward strand.
TTGGTATCGACTGTTGGTTTTTGGTAATGAAAACGGTAATGTCAGACATTTTTATAGATACAATAGTATCTTCTCGATCGCATCAGCAAAAACAGTAAGACCTGTGCATGTCAGGTATCTGGTGATATTTCAAGCCATGCTTTAAACTTGCATCGAAGATCTCTATGAATCACCAAGGGATCATCATGGATCCTTTGGAGACAACATTGTTTCCATTTGCATTGAAGACAACAATCAGAAGTTCTCCCCTATTTGTAGATGGAGATTACTCCCTTCTCTACTGGATTAGAACTCCCAAGTCCTAAGAAAGAACCTATAGGGTCCCTAACAAATTTTCAAAAAAGATTTAATGCAATCAACAGAGAAGTGTGCTCGGGATGAAATTGGAATGTGCGGTCAGTTGTCCAGCGACCCACTTCGTCTCGGAATGGTTTCCGTATATTATCAGCCCGACACTAAGATCCTCCTAGTTCAAATCTCAGCTATTTTAGGAGATCCCAACCAGCAAACTTAGCTATTGCGCTTCAGAAAGATGTGGTTTTGTGGTCTTTGCTGCATATCATTGTACATCTCTGTAGTAGATCGCTGAAGATGGACCATATAAAACGCGATCACAGATAAATTGCATTCAAGTAAGCCAAAAGTATGAATTTCAAAAAAGACAACAAATTCCCAGTTACATAACCAAAAAAAAACAACAATAAAGAGAGATAATACCTTTAACCGGATCCTCGGCAGAATACCACTCTGCCCAAGGGCAATCATCATCCCACTGTAATTTCATGCGATTAGGCCCATCAGTATCTCTTGATTCTTTACTTTCGGTTTCTAAATTCTCTAAATCACCGTCATCTTCATCATACGGGGGTGTTCTATATGTCAGCTTCATTGTGCAGTGAACTTTGATGCAGGCAGTTGAGAAATCTATTGAGGACAGGGCCTTCAAAACAAATGAGGAAGTAGTTTAATTTGTAAGAACAAGGCAACATACAAAAAACTAGAGCATGCTTTTACAAAAAGCAAAAATTTAGTCTAGAAATTTCCTTATTGTTGCAATCTAATGGTATATAACTTATTTTCATGATGCATCATGAGATATAAGGCTCCCAAAGTCAAATATTCAGAGGAAACATCGATAGGAAACCATCCATGTAACAAAAATGGTACTAAAATCATGGAGAAAACACATAGCATTATGAAAACTCAACTAGGGGCAAACAAGACATTTTTACAAGTCGAATATTGATATGGTTAACTAAAAGAACCACTATTTCTGAATTGGATACAAAGGAAAATGTATAATTCTCTGCTGCGGTCTGAGAAGTACATATGTAATTCTTGAATTTGATGGAAAAGAGATATGAGACTCTCAGTCTTGATTTATTATATAGGAAACATAACAGGTTGGGTTTACAATAGATAAACAACCCAATACCCGAAACACAATAACTAATAACTCTAACACTCCCCCTCAAACTAGAGTATAGATATCTATCATACCCAGCTTGTTACATAAATAAGGAAAAAAAAATCTAGAACTATCAGGTTAAGTGAACATATTTATGACCTCCTCAGAAGAGGGGATGAAGGGAGTAGAGATCAGCTTCTTAGTGACTGTATCACAAATAAAATAGCAATCCACCTCTATATGCTTGGTCCTCCCGAAAGATAGGGTTACTAGCTATGTAAATGACAGCCTGATTATCACAATGCATAGGCATCAGATCATCCCAACTAAATTCAAGTTCCCACAATAAAGTCTTCAGCCACACATCCCATATGTCGTATGAGCCATAGCTATATACTCAGCTTCGGCACTAGAAGAGACACAACAATTTGTTTCCTGCTCCTCCATATGACTAGATTTTCTCCAACATAAGTACAATAGTACTAGAGGTGAGCTTCTTGTCTCTTTTGTCCCCTGCATAACTGGAATCAAAAAAGGGTTCAATTCATAGATGTCCATTCTTCTTATACAACAATCCATTTTTCCAAGAGACCATTTGATGTAAGTCAATATCCTCAGGACTACCTTTCAATGAACCTCTCTAGGTTTGTGCATAACTACTTACTAAGCCAATGACATAGATAATATCAGGCCTAGTAATAGTGAGATAAATGAGCTTGGCCACCAATCTCGTTTACTGAGTAACATCCTCAAATATAGGTCCAGATTCATCCCACAAGTCAATATCTGCTTTGCAAGTAAGTAGTCTAGCTTCCTGTAGTAGATCTAATGCGTACTTTCGTTGAGAAAGAGCCACTCCCTGTGTTGTGAGAAATCTCAACCCAAGAAATACCGAGGTCTCCCCATGTCTTTAGTTACAAAATGTGTCTTAAGATAAGCCTTGGCCTTATCAACGTGAGTTGTATCACTGCCAGTCAACAAGATGTCACCTACATAAACTGTGAGAATTATAGATCTAACTAAACTGTGATGAATAAATACTGAATTATGAGAATGATAGTTGAAAACCACCTTCACTGACAACATGGCTCAACTTCTCAAACCATGCTCGTGGACTCTATTTCAGACTATATATCGCCTTCTTGAGTCTACACCATATTCTCCCCCTGAGCAACATACCCAAGAGATTGCTCCATATAAACCTCCTCATTGAGACCACTATATAAGAAAGTGTTCTTCACATCCAGTTAAAACATTTGCCACTACTGATTAGCCAAAGAGAACAAAACATGGATGGAATTAAGGATATCAACAAGAGAAAAGGTTTTCAGATAATCCACTCCCTAGGTTTGAGTAAAGCCTCTAGCAATAAGGCGGACTTTGTACCTATCCACTGTCCATCAGGTCTATACTTCACTTTAAATCCTCAACGACAACTAACAGGAAGCTCAGGAGAAAAAGGCTCAAGTTCCCAAGTTTAACGTGAGAGAATAGCATCATCCCCTCATCCATAGCTTGCTTCCATTCCGGGTACAATAACTACCTCCTAAAAAAACTTGGGTATAAACACAGAAGAAATAGAAAGGGCAAATTTTGAGATAATGGGGTTGAAATAAAATGCATGGTGGAGGATCATTTACTCTTACAAAGTGCAATAGGAAGATCCAACTGAGAAGACGCAGAGGGATCCGTCTCAACCGTAAGGGGCAGAGGATCAACGATCACAAGTGCAGAACTGAGAAGTGGAACAGGACCAGCAATAGTCGAAATTGGATTAGCCGGGAGTGAAGTAGGAATCATAGTCTTTGAACACCTGATATACACCTGCAATGGTTTAGGTACAGTCTCTTTTTTTGGATATCCAGAAGTGATCAGATGCTGAGACACAGAAGGTGAACCAGATGGTGCAAAATACAGAACCGACTCAAAGAAAATCACATCAAACCAAGTATAGAAATGTTGATGTACCGAATCAAAAAGTGATAACCTTTCTATGTACGAGAATAACAAATGAAAACACATTTTATAGCTTTAAGTTCTAATTTGTCTAGCCCAGATTTAAGGTTTTGGATAAAACAAGTAGAACCAAATACACGAGGGGAACAATAGAAAAAGTTGGTTTGTACAAAAATAAACAGTGCAACGGTATTTTATCATGAAGTATAGATGACAACATTCTATTGATTAAATGGCAACCACAAAAAATAGCATCAGCCCAAAAGATTTTTGCAGCATGCCTATAAATCAACAAGGTGTGAGCTAAATCTAACAGATGTCATAGCTTTTTTTCTACTATAACATTCTGTTATGAAGTGTGTGGGCAAGTTATCCGATGTAAAATATCATGAGAAGCACAAAAATAAGAAACATCATTCTGAGTATATTCAAGTGCATTATCAGTACACAAAACACGAACAGAGATAGAAAACTGGGTTTTTATTTCATTATAAAAATTTTGATAGCATCAGAAACTTAAGTCCTGTTTTTTAACAAATACACCCAAGATATTCTAGGAAAATCATCCACAAATACTAAGTATTGAAAAACCAGAAAGAGAAGTTACTCTACACAATCCCCATATATCTAAATGGATCAAATCAAAAGGAGAACTACTCCTATTATTGGCATGACTGGGGTAGAAAGCTCGATGATGCTTTCTTAATTGATACGACACAACCTAAAGTAGAAAAAAAGACTTGTTAGGAATTACTTGACGTAACTTTTGCAACAAAGGACGCCCCAATCTATGATGCAACTGCAACGGAGTACCAAAGGAGGAGATCGCGGCTAAATCAGAGTGGAGAGTCCTATCATCCTAACTAGTAGAGGTTTTTGTGTTCACAACCTGAACAAATCCTCATCCCAGACTGCAGATCCTAAAACACACATTGGATAGGAAAAAAATGATACAACAATTATTCTAAGTAGTAAGTTTGCTAATGAAAAGCAAGCTAATAGGAAATATTGGAACATATAAGATATCGTCTAAGTACAAAGAAGTGATGGCATGAACAATTCCTTTCCCACATACAGTGGAAGAGGTACCATCAGCAATATCAACAGAAGGTATGGTATTACCGAAGGAAAGAGAATGAAATTTGGCCTTAATAACTGTCATATGTGAGGATGTTCTTGAATCTAAAACTTAAAGCTTAGCAAAAGTAGCAATAAATGCACGTGTACCTGAAGTAGAGCTATGCATGATACTATACGCAGACGGCGATGGTTAGGAAGCTTGGAGCTGAAGGAACTTGTCATAATCAGACTGAGATATCTGCATAGTGGAAGCAGCAGTGAGGAGGTAGCAGCTGGATGAATAGTATCAACAATATGAGTCCACTCAGATTTTCCAAACTTATCTCAACACTTATCAGACATATGGTTCGTCTAGTCACAATGAGTGCAATGATGTGAACTTTTGTCTCCACGTACACAACCCCCCCTGAGTCACAGCCATGGCCACAACCTCCACCTCAGCCACGAACTCGAGCAGCTATCGGGGAGTTCTCAACTCCAAAAGATGCGGGAGATGGGTCACCACCCATGGCAACACGACTAACACGTGACAAATAAGTGGTAAGAGGATGAACTATCTCCCCCTAGAATCTGGCCACGAACCTGATTTCCAAAGGATGCATCCAGGTCAGAAAGGAGCTTCGCCACCCCAGGCTCCTCACGATACCGTCATAGTATTGCCAGATCCAATACCAGTGGCCGATAAAATTGACTCGTCAAGAACTCCCTTTAGCTCAAAGTAGTAGTCAATCACAGGGCGAACATCTTATCACAGTGAGAACAATCTCTCATGCAAATTAACAACCCAAGATATGTTCTGCTCATTAGAGTATATCTCCTTCAGAGTCCCAATCTCATTCGCACTCTTCAGAAACATGACGCCAGCACTGACCTTCTCATTCATACTGTTGATGAGCCAAGTCATCACGCTGAAGTAACTAGCCACCCAATCATCATAAGTTGAAGTACCCTTGGAGGAAGATCGTCTGTAAGATGCTTCAGCTTCCTCTGCGAACCAGCAAAGAGACGAAAAAATTGAGCTCAGAAGATATAATTGTTGACATTGAGTTTAACAATGGTGACGAAGAGTTGCTTAGACACAACAGAGACGAAGGTGTGCTTGACCTCTTTAAAAGACATAGTAAGCAGTAGTCAGATAACAGAGATGTAGTCAAGTAGGGAAGAAGCAAATAAGAAGGCATCAAGTAGTAATCACAACAACGCATCAACAGAGACTAATACACTTATGTAAACATGTAGATAGACAGGCACAATCAGATTAGATCGGTAGATGGCCTCGGCAGACTTCTTGTATCATAACGAGGCCATATACAACACAAAGAGATAAGGCAGGGGCTCGGCAAGATCAAAAGAAGAGGTGGATGGCCTCGTCGAGGATTATTTAATGTTCAGAAGACCTTGGCGAGGATTGGAAGCGTTGAAGGAGGGCTCGTCATCGACGCATGGCACAGGAAGTGACCTCGGCAAGGTCGCGCGGCACTGTGCATGGCCTCGGCGAGGTAGCGATAGGCTGCATATGACCTCGGGAAGGTCAGGCGAGACTGCAGAAGGGTTTGGTGAGGTTGTGTGAGGGCTAGGGAAGGTGTTTGGTTGAAGACGAGGTCATGCAAGGATGGTGGTGACGGCAACGGGAGGAGAGAGGTTAGGGTTATGGATTAGCACTCTGAATACCATCTTGAATTTGATGGAAAAGAGATCAGAGAGCCTTAGAGATCTCTCAATCTTGATTTATTATATAGGAAATATAACAGGTTGGGTTTACAATAGATAGACAACCCAATACCCGAAACCTAATAACTAATAACGCTAAGGGTGTGTTTGGTACGCGGGAATTCACTCGAGAATTTAAAATTCCCACTTAAAATTCTCGCTTTTGGCATAATAATCATTAGAATTCCCGAAAATATAGAATTCCCGAGGGCATTAAGTTACCCCAATTTATAGGAATTTAATTCCCATCATAACCTACTCATCGGGTATTTCTTTTTTCATTCTTTCCTTTTCTTAATCGCATCTCACGTTTTTTCTCCATATTCTTCCGCGTCTCTCTTTCTCTCTCTCGAACGAGGAATCTACTCTCAACAAAGAAACGCAAGAGTCTCGTCGTCTTCTCTCGAACTCAAACCATGGGTTAAATGGGTGGGTTCGAAGAGTCATTTTCTCAGGAGAACTTTGGTGAAACATTCACAAAACTTGGTAATTCTTTTGAGAGTGCTGAAAGTAATATAGCAAAACTAGCAGAATGTTTCCAGCACATAGCTGATGACGCTGAAAAGAGAAATATGGTCCCTAAAGAAGTGATGCAAACTGAAGATTTAACTAATACAGAGAAAATAAAATCTACAGTCATAATTGGTAAAGATTCAAGCAAGGCCAACATGCTTTTTGAGTTTCCTCCTGAAATGAGATTTGAACATGTCAAGATGATGCTGAGTGATGAAATATAAATTAGTAGTATTTTTTTGAATAATTTATAGAGCAAACTTCAATTATATATTTGCTTCAAAATATTTAAAAGTTACTAGTAGGTTATCCTTTCAGAGATCTTGAATTTTAGAAATTGAATATGATTTTTTAATTATGATGAACTTTTGTTTTATTTTTTCTTCTTAGTCATCAAATTTGAATTCTTATAATTTGTTGATTTGTATTGTGAAATGCTTGCAAGTGGTGACACAGTTTATTAGAATATTTATGTGAGATCTATTTAATATTTTAAATTAGTCGACTTTTGGTACTATTTAGATGTTGTTGACATTTTGTTTAGATAGTTTATTTTCACAGAAATGATGTATAAAAAGAATTTTTATAAATATAAAATTGCCTGAAATTACTACAGTGTACCAAATATGGGGATATTAGATTCCCTGGGATACTCATATTATACCAAAATAGTATAATGCAATATTCTTAGGAATTTAATGCCAGGGAATTATATTCCTAGGAATTTAATGTTATAGGGGAATTTCACATTCCGCGTACCAAACACAACCTAATAGTAATGAAAATAAAAAATACAAACTCTAAACTATCTACTATGCTTGCTATTTATATCATCCCTCTATTTTTTCTTTGGAAATATTCTCAATGAGTCACATATCCCATTTAATCCGCAGACCAGCTATTAGATTGAGCATCCATAACCATGAGAGAAACATAACTCATAAATAAACATTTCAAAGGTAAGATTCTCATAAAAGTAGCAAATCATTAGTCAAATTCAAGTAAAAATGTACTTCAGCTTATTATTGTTTCACATAACAAGTAATATGCACTAAAAAGTTCCACTAGCAAATGCTAAGTATCTGAAACTCAACAGTAACGGTACTGCGAGGAAAATCAAAGGAGGTTTGGTGTAATGTCTTGACAGGTTCTAGGGTTATTATCCAGATATCTAAGCTAATATTAATAAAGGATTCATCCACAACTTCTGATAAAGTTAAGTCCAAGGTCACAATCAAATGTTCAATGGGACATGTAATTGCAAGGTAATTTTGTAGGAGGTTCATGCAATGCTTTTACAGTTTTAAGGTTTTTATTCTGAGACAAAGGATTATAGGATTCATTTCAAAATCCTGACAACTCAATCAAGGTCACGATCAATTTTGGAAAAAATAAAGGGAAAAAAAGAGCACTTCCCACCGAAAATAGTAATAATAATGATATACAATATAATACTTTTTTGTTTGTTTTATTTATTTATCTCCTCTAGTTACATTATAGTCGCTTATCTTTATCTAGTGACAAATTAATAAATTTATAATTTCTTTGTACTCATGAGATATGATTGGGCAAATTTTTGTGTAACTTGAAATTTGAACGTATTAGTAGAGTCTTAAGTTGTGTTAAATTAGTCTTAGTAACTGATTCCCTGTGCCTGACTCAGCCGTCAACTTGGAATGGGAGCAGGGAGACATAGCATGTCGAGGGGGATAATTCCCTACAGCGAGAGGGACGCCTCACAAACCAGCTTTGAAGATGACACCTTTTGGCAAAGCCAAGCTAGTTTCGGGCCACCAAACCCTACCCCTCGCACACACCAGAGTCTGAAATGAAGTTGTGTGATGCCCCTGTCGACTAAGGTCACAACGTCAAAGACGTTTATATTAGACCGACGTGCACCTCTCCTCCTCGACTCAATCATTGCCCCTTAATCGCATTTAGAAACTACCACACATAACTATCTTACAATCAAGATTAAAGGACTAATTGATAACATAGTTTCAACACAAGGACATGCGATGAATTTGATCACACTGATAAATTTTGGCGCCTTGCGTATAACATTTTGGCACTTTAGTGCAGGATTTGGATTACTTAGGAGAGATGTATTTTGCCACCTCTCATTTGCCAATATTTAGAATATATGGTGAACCAAATATGGCCTTCATGGCAATAGCCATAGTGGATTTTGTATTTTGAACCTTTTGGGGTAATTGAAGCTAGTTGTGAATGATTGTTTTTTTTTTTTTGCTGGCACTAAAGAAATGAATGACATCACTAAATATATTTATATCATACGACATGATATGATTAGAAATAATTCTCATCTAGACATGTGACTTTGTTTTATTATCCTGAGCTTATAAAGCTATGATATTTGTTCAGTCAATTTAATTTGTAAAAGATAAGACTTTTTTGGTTTTGCTACTTTATTTATAGAAGGGTATGGCATCTGGTTTTGTCATGTTGGTTCAAAACAATGAATGCATGAGTGTTATCATTTTTTTTAAATATTACATATACTGTAAATATTCAAACCCGTTATTTTGCTCAAAATTTTTCTAAAGATTGACACATGAGCATTGGCTAGTGGACTTTATGGGGAAGCTTTTAAAGGAGACGGCATCAGTCCTTATCTCATTTATATATTTAAGGTTAAAAGGGGAATTCCTTTTTTCCCCCTTATTTCAGTTGTAGTTCAAATTTTGAAGCCAAACTTGTAGTAAGCTAACTTAATTTATGAACTAGATTATGAGAAGGTTGGGTTAGTGAGTTATTTGGTGAAAATTAAATTATCTATCGTGGAATTAATTTTTGGAGTTCTATTTTAAACCTATATGAAAGATTTTATTATTTTGATTTTTGAAGTTGAATATCTGAGAAATGTTTGGCTAGTATGAAGTTGTTTTTATGTTGATGGAAAGAAGTTATAATTTTTATCTTGTTAGGGTGTTTTATGCTTATGATGTAAATCATTGAAATTTTCACTCTTACCCGCGAGGGCTTGACCTCTAGGTTGTAAGGTTATGGGTCATAACATTTAATAGAGATCTCCAATGAAGTATTTGGCTCATAGTAAGTATGTCATTAAAGATCTAGGGAACAGGCTGGTAATCATGTTTACTAAAAAAATGAACTTGTTTATTACTAAAAACATGAACTTGGGTTCTGTGGGGAAGGCAATGCTCCCATGTTGCATTGGTTCCTAGCATTTCGAATGGAGTTAAAGTGTACAGAAAGAGGGTAATGAGGAAACACGGCATCACTTATGTCCATGACAACATGCTTGATATATAAATGGTACTTCCAAAGCCCAATCTCAAAGCAGTCAAGGAAGTGAATTGAGTTCTTGTACCAACAATCATCAAGATATTATCTACTATGACCCACTCGGTGACTAACATAAAATCTCCAGTTCTCCACCACTTTCATAACAAGGTTGCATGTTTGGGATGTGGATATGGTACAGAGATCACTAATAGTGGGCATACTAGACTACCATAAGATATTACAAGGCGGCAAAAGGAAGCATATGATGGTTTGCAGTGGCACCACAGTTTGACATCCATAAGATTTAAATCTAGCAATATATTAAATGATGCAAGAATAAATATATTGGACCATACATTTGCACGCACGAGGAAAATTGACTTCCTAACTACTTGATATTTGCGTGATGGTATGAAGGATATCCAGCAGTCATATTGTATTAATTACGCCTGCAAGTGTGTCAGGTCAGGTCAAGTTGCTATGACCCTTACCTGACCAAATCTATGTCTGGTTGTGACCCAAATTGTACCAGTTTGTTTGTCGGGTCAGGTTCAGATCAGGTTTATAACAAATTTTCAAGGACCGTGAGCTCTATTGGATCGGGTGCCAAGAATATGAATCCATATCTGACCCACAAAACTTCGGGTTCAGTTTAGGTTAGGGTTGCACTGGGTCTACTTTCAAGTCTAAGTTTGAAAGAACAAGTGAAAGTAGAAGATGCTGCGATATAAACAATAGGACAGGTCAGATTATTCATTGATAACCAAGTAAATCAAGAAACTGTTACGGTACATAAGGTGAAAAAGATATTTAGGAATATTTTCTCACAAATAATAAGATAATACAAATTAGTCAACTAATTCAGAACGACCCCACCCCAATCTCTTTTGAAAGTGACCTGGGTTACATTAGCTGAATACCAAGGTGGTCATCTTTGACTTGAAAGTATGAATAATTGGATTTTGTAATCTCAATGGCAGGATGAGTAATTTGAAAATCACACCAAATCTTTCCCAACTTCGTCCTTTGATCGGAGGGGGGTTGCCTAATTGGGACCTCAATCAGAGGATGGGTAGTTCGAAAACCATTCAAATATTCTATCTTCATCATTTGACGAGAGAGAGAGAGAGAGAGAGAGAGAGAGAGAGAGAGAGAGAGAGAGAGAGACTTGATTTTGGAATCATAAAGGATCACTAATTTAAAAATCGCCTCAAATCATATATTCATCCTTTCATCAGATTTGAGGGAGATGGATATTTGATTTCCTTTTCCTTATTTAATTTGAAACATGGAACTGAGAAGTGGAAGGCAACTACTTCCCTAGTGGAGTCGGGTAAGAATCGGGTCTCTTGGACGGGTTGGGTTCGGGTCAGGTTAAAAGCAAGAAGTCCAAATGAAACGAGGGTCTTTGCTATATCAGGTCAGGCCCGGGACGGGTTAAATTTTTAGTCACCAATACCCAACTCAAAAATTAATGTGAGTCCAGTTTTTTACCGATATCTGACCCATTAACACTTCAGTTCAGGTTCGGTTAGGCCAAACTCAGGTTGGGTCCGGGTTAGACTCGGGTATACCCAACCCACTTGCAGCCCTAGTAACAACGATTGAAAAGGGAAATGAATCGATAATGAAAAACTTAAACTTCTAGGGCTCGGTAGCACAACAAAACCATAGAAATTGTATTTCTCAATTCAATCTATATAGATAATCAAATCTCATTGAAAGTGTAATGTTTTAGTATGAAATTGCCAGCCATCTTTCTCTACATATCTTTAAATTAAAAAATATGACTGATAAATTTATGTTAGTTTGTACTCACAAATTTCGTTACAAATAACTCATATAGTCCCTCCATATGCATGAGCCTTACAGGAACCTGGCTACCAATTTTGTCAGCATCAAACCTTCTCGTGAAAGTTGTTCCCATATTTTGAATCCCAATATATGCTTTTCGAGAAGGATCATGGACAGGAACAAAAGCAGGCCAATAACTGCAATGTAAAATTAAAAATCAGCATGAATCCATAGTGGATGCTGCAAGAACCTACATCAAAGTCCAAAGAAGATCAAAAGTTTGCAACTGCTATAGAAAGAGCGCTTAAACATAAAGAAACTAAAATATCAAATGTGGAAAAAATTACTGAAATATTTAAATACAATCTAGCAATCATCAAGTAACCATTAAACAAGCTCGAGCCTCTGATTATCCATGCTTAAAATGAATAGTTTGATTAAAACTTGGAAACAAGCATAAATTACAAAGTAATTCCACAATTACAAGTAGTATGCATCATATCATCAATTAATATCACAACCATACAACTGTGAGACCAAAAATTATAATGTTATTAGTTCGACAACAATGTCATTTCACATTCAGATATATAAATAATCTAATGTAAAGGTGTTCTATCCTCCCTTCCCTCTTTAAAAGAAAAAAGGTTTTTCTATATCGACACCTTAAATCTTTGTTAATTTCCTATTCACCCCTGCAATCTACATCATTCCATATTACCAATGTTCTAAATGTCGGATGTCGGCCTAATGTCGGAAGGCAAAATGTAAAGTCAGATTGCAGATAGTGGAAAAATTTCGGGAACATTTGCTCAATTTTAGAGGTCATATATATATATATATATATATATATATATATATATATGTATATATATATAGTGAGTTGATCCCCTAAGAACTGTTCTCACAGATTTCTGTGAAATTTTTATGTAGATCATCGGATCTGATAGAGATCTGATTTTATTTGATTTGTTCTATCAGATCTGACGGCCCACATGAAAGTTTTCACAGAAATTCGTGAGAACGATTCTTAGGGGACCAGCTCTTTATATTATATATATCCAAAATGTCATAAATGTCCTAAAATATCACATACATGATATCTTTATATGTATAATTACTAAGTTATACTAGCAATAATGTTATCTAATCACATTCAATAAACATAGTTAGCTTCTAATAAAAATTCAGAAATGTCTCAAAAGACTTCATGATGACTAACTACTAATATTAACATCAACAAAATGTCAAAACCTCGTAGATTGCAGTTAAGCATTCATTCATGAGCGAGAATCCGTTAATGGTGCCCTAATTCAAATTAATAACCCAAAGATTTAACGATGTGAATCAAATTAGGAAGGAGCAAGTAGTTTTAAGTAGAAGAAATGAGGAAGAGAACTCGCCTTTGAAATTCGTGAGTCGCTGGATCTGAGAGCTCATCGGAGCGGAATCTATGATTAAGGAGAGAAACGATGGGCTCGTCGAAACTTGGCAGGGCTTCCTGGGTCCTCATCTCCTGGGTTCTCGTCGGGGTTCGACGGAGCTCAACGGGACTTCGCCAAGGCTCAGCGGAGCTCGACGGGACCTCGTCAGGGCTGGCGGTGCTCGTCGGTGCTTGGCAGGGCTTCTTGGGCCCTCGTCGGGGCTCGTGGAGACTCGCTGAAGGTCGTCAGAGGTCAGTTGCAGGTCGTCGGGGCTCGTGGAGATTGGCTGAAGGTCGACGAATGTCGTAGAGGAGGTCAGTCGAGCTCGTATCTCTCTAGCCTCCTTGTTTTTCTCTCTCACGCGCACGGTGAAATTAGGGTTGCGAATGAGCCCTAATTCCTTCTCTTCTCTTATAAAATAGGGTTGGGTTTGGTTAATAGGTTCAAATCCAAAAGAAAAAATAAAACAAATGAAATGTCAATTTCGGCCAATATTTGGAACCCCAAAATCGGCCAAAAATTTGAAAATTCGCTAAAATTTCGGCGACTTTAACCTTATTTCGAAATTTGACACAGGGTGGCCGATTTCGTGTCGGCCACATGAATTTCCAACATTTCGGCCAAAATTTCGAAATGTCGGTCGACATTTAGAACATTGCATATTCCCACCTCAAATTATATAAGTTAGGACAAAAACACGCCTCCGCCAGTTGTTCCATTAGCCTGCAAGAATATATTAGGAACATTCCTTAATTTAGATCAGAACCCGCCTAAAAGGAGTGAATTTAACCAAGTTGACTTTCCTTCATCATCTATTATCCATCTTTTTCAAGTTTCTCACTAAAACCCACTCAAAACTGTTTCAAAATCTTAAGACCCATTATGAATCCAACTATTCCACATTCTCCACATCCTCAAAAACAAGAACTAATCACCAACATCAAAATCACAAAAAAGATGAAATTTTTATGCTCCATAATTCACTTAACTGGAAACCTATCACTATCACTTATAAATTTCACAAACCCACATCTTTTTTATCCTCAAAACTCAGAAGAAAGCATTGCCTAGCATTAAATTCATCAAAAAGTTTAAAGTTTTATAAGCTTTGCGTACTTTTCTTCTCTTTCTTCATGCCTTCATTTTGATCCAAGCCTTTCTATACCTACTCTCATGAAAAGGATGAGGGTAAATTAGACTATTCACTCCATTAGTTAGAAAACAAACAGCAGCTATCGGGAGATGGTTTTTTGTTCCAATTTACATAATTTAAGGTGGGAATGTGTCAACATGAAGATTTCAAGCTGAACGAGAAATTAGGTAAGACTTTAAGTGCCGATATGGGAAAACCTCAAAATAAAAAAATCATTTAATTAATTCCTAGTTATAACAATTAGATAAATCAAGGAACCAAAAGTATAGTGTTACTATTGTCTAGAATATTATAATTTCATAAAACAAAAGGGTGGGAAATCCAGATGTAAATGCCCTCCCTATCTACCTTCCTCTCTCCACTAGGGGATTGTTATTTGAATGATTAATTAAGCATGGCATCTTACATTGCTTATTGAAGGCATATTGCTCGATAGGAATGAGTGGAGAAAGTTGATCCATGTGCTCAATCCGGCATAATTCTCTTTTGGCTCATGTAGCCTACCCCAAATACTTGTGACAAATGGCTTAGTTGTTGTTGTATCTTACATTGCTTATTAAAGTCCAAAGCATACAAGGTGATGAAGCTATGATTCACATGGATTAACAAAATATATTACCAAACTAAGACATTTGGGTTTGTGTGTGCTCTGAACAATGACATCAATATTTTTTAAAAAGAGTGATATATATGAAACCTGTTGTCCTGATCATATGTTATCATGCAAGTTACTTCACACTTTGCTGGTGAGATATACATGTACCATGTACTGCTTATTATAAATAAATCAGAGTATGAGTCCAAGGACTCATCCAATTCTCTCCCAAGCTCTGATGCAATATTAATATGGTATCAGAGTCACTCAAAAATCCCCTAATTTTAAAAACCTAATCCCAATTTTTCTCAAAAAAACCCTAATTCTAATGATCTTCCCATTGCACTTCGAAAAGACAAGCGCACTTGTACTTAACATCCTCTTTCCAATTTTTTTCTTATTCTCATTTATCCTCTTCTTTTCGTTTATTTATTTCATCTTTGGACTCATGCTCAGTTCTCAAGCAGAATCACTGTATATTCCAGGTTGGATTCATGTGATACAGGAGGAGATAACGGTCTTAGAACAGAATGAGACTTGGGAATCAGTCACACTTCCACCGGAGAAGAAAGTTATTGGGTGCAAATGAGTTTATAACGTCAAGTTAAACCTTGATGGCTCTTTGGCTTGCTTAAAGGCGAGATTGGTCGCCAACGGTTACTCACAGGTGTATGGACTTGATTGTGTGGATTCATTCTCTCCGGTCACGAAGATAACATCTGTGCGACATGATCATGGTGTCATTGGTAGCGAATTACCATTGGCCACTTCAGTTGGACATCAAGAATGTTTTTCTCAATAGTATTCTTAATGAGGAGGCTTACATAGAGCAACCACCAGGCTTTGTTGCTCAAAGAGAGTATGCACAGAAGGTTCGCATGTTGAAAAAGTCATTGTACGATCTGAAACAGTCTCCGAAAGCCTGGTTTAGGCGCTTTGCATCAGTGATTCAGGAGTTTAATCTCTGTCGAGCAAAGAAAAATCACTCTGTGTTTTGGCAGTTATAGCATGGGAAGAAGATCCCGCTAGTTATACATGTGGACGATATTGTGATCACAAGAGATGACATGAAGGGTGTTGATAGCCTAAAGAAATACTTGCAGAAGCACTTTTAGACCAAAGATCTTAAATCCCTGAAGCACTTCTTAGGCATTGAGGTGGCCAGATCCAATAAGGGAATTCTTTTATCACCAAAAAAGTATGTACTTAACTTGTTTTCAGAGGCTGGGATGCCGGAATGCTAGTATGCAGGAATATTGATTCTCCGATGGATGTGAATACGAAACAGCTACCAGATCAGGAGGAGCTTCTTGAGGAAGCTGGAAGGTTCAGAAAATTGTTGGGGAAACTAAACTACTTGACAATGACAAGACCGAACATCACATTTGCAGTTAGCGTAGTGAGTCAGTTTTTGTCAGCATCGAGGACTGCTCACTGGAGGCGGTAATGAAGATTTTGAGGTATCTGAAGAAAGCTCTCAGGAGAGGGCTTCTTTATTCAGATCAGAAACACATCCGAGTAGCAGGCTTCTCCGATACAGACTGGACAAGGTGTCATTTTGATAGGAGTCGACCACAGGATATTGTGTCTTTCTTGAAAGAAATCTTGTATCATAGAAAAGTAAAAAGTAGAGTGTGGTCTCTCGATCCAGTGCAGAGCCGGAGTACAGGGCAATGGCAAATGTGACATTAGAGTTGATCTGAATTAGAGATTTATTAACAGATATTGAGCCCAGAATGTCCAATGAGACTACATGGTGACAAAAGGTAGCAATACACATTATTGAAAATGATGTGTTTCATGAGAGAACTAAACACATTGAAGTTGACTGTCATATAGTTTGTAAGAAGCTTTAGGCAAATATTATTGTAGCGAAACATGTAGCATCAGGACACCAATTAGCATATCTTCTTGCTAAACCACTTGGTAGAACAAAAGTAGATTTTATTTGTGACAAGCTAAGCATGTATGATATATATATCCTCCAGCTTGAGAGGGAGTGTTGAGAGAGATATGTCTTGGTTTAATCCCACATCGCCTGTGAGACGTATATGTACCATGTACTGTTTATTTTAAATAAATCAGAGTAAGAGTATGAGTTCAAGGACTCATCCAATTCTCTCCCAATCGTAGATGCAATATTAACAACTGGCACTAATAATACTTTGCGAGTTGGTCACCATTTCCATATGTGACTTTCTATAATTAGTGGTGACTAATAGTTGCAGCGATCATCCACCATTGAAGCCCAAAGATGTATGATTCAATATATCATAACTTGCATCTGTTAATTAGTAACTGCAACCTTGCACCTTCATAGATATTGTGGATATAGAAGTCAATCGGCATGACATGCAAACAACAAAATACTGAAGTCTGAACATAAACCCTACCCACCAACCATCCACCCCTGGGCCTGAACAAAGCAACCACTTGTTCTGAAAAGTAACAACTATAGACTTATATCAGATTGCAAAACCATATTGCAATCTCTTTCTCCAACTGTGTTTGGTGGCCTCCCCCGCAAAGACAAATGATACCCTTACATATCATAGGAAATACAATGAGGTCTAGGAAAACTTAATTTACAGGGCAGTTATACTTGGCACATTTCCAAATCTGCTAATTAATTTGATGGGGAACATGGACTATCTACAAACATAATGTGAAATACTGTTCTCTGCTGAGCATGAGTTCTCAGACATTAACTAAGATCATTTTTGCTGATTCTCAAACAGTTTATAGAGAACAGTGAGTAACCAAGCTACATGGCTACTTCCCTTTTCATGTTTAACAACACTCTCAGAGAAAGCTATCGGATAAAAATTGCAATTGAGCTCATTGGAAAAAAAAAAAAAAATTAGGCCCTAACATCCACTATGTTACCGAAAGTAGGTATGCATGCCCCTAGCGGCATGACACATCAACAGTCAGCTTTGTACCTAGTGGCAAAATGAGTCAAAATCCAAGGGCTAAATACTATCAAAGCCAAACCCTTACATGAAAACAAGGTCCTATCCCTTAACTGCTAACATAAATTAATACCATCAGCCCTGCATGAATGCTCTGCAATTTTAGAACGTTATAATTGTAAGAGAAATAGGAAAATGTGACCATGAGATACGCTTCCATGTTAAAGCTTCTCAGAACACTTGTAAACTCTTCAAACACCACTTACCCTTGTGGCAAACCTTTTGTTCCAAGGAAATTCTTGTCCTACTGATAATACATGCAAGCCTAACATTCTATTAAGAGCAAGGCACACTTAATATTCAGAAGAAGCAAAAAGGGTATCCTAATTAAGATATTAAAGTCTCTTCCACTATACCAAAACTCCGAAGTTGTAGTGAGGGTTAGGGTAATACTTTTATATTCTAACAAGCCATCAAGGTCAAGTGTCCTTTTTATGGGCCGAAACCTGGGTTTTCAGGCAGCGGTATTTTTATTAATCCGCTTTTAAAATACGCACCCGGGGGGAATTCAACATAGGTTGCTCTGATAGCATATTGAAGTCTCTACCACTACACCAAAACTCCGAAGTTGTAGTAAGGGTAAGGGTAATACTTTTATATTCTAACAATATGCTAAAATTGTAATGCTAAACCCATAAAATATTCACCTAAACAAATACAGAACTGAATAGTGAATACAGAATCATACTTCCATCAAGAGATTATCAATACAGTTCTGTATTATTTACCTGTGCAGATGAATATTATGTGTTTAGTGAGTAACCTTGATAATTTAAACCACTTCTATTCACAATAAACCCTCTGCTTATTAATAAAACATATTAAAGAAACTTACTTAGGATATGCTTCAATAAATACCTTGAGCAAATATTCCCTAAAAAAAAAATACCTTGAGCAAATAAACGACTACCTGCCGCAATTTGATAAAGCGATTGCAATGGCGCTTAAAAGCTTGCTTGATTCAGGGGCATCAAGGACCACACCACTAGCACTCAGTGGTGCAATAACCTGGTAGCACATGGAAAATGAGTGTTCGCTATACTCAACAATACTATGTAGAACAAAAAATAGATTGCACAACAATCTACACTAGTATATCTAATGGTGCTCATCATCTTAAACAGTTATCACTGTTATCCTTATAGCATAGATAGATCTTTTGAGGGCATCATAGAATTCTTGTTATCAAGCCTTGAAGGAAGTGATATTGGTAACTTGTCCATCTAAGAACCTTTGATTTTGGTGAATGATAAGAAATAGCTTATGGCAGAGTGCGGTACCGCAAAGCTTAAGATTTATATGTAACGTAGGGAGAAAGGGAAATACCAGAAACTCGGTCACTCCGAAGGATAGTTGTATTTTGTGCAAATCATCATCCCATGGTGCAGCTTTGCCTACACTTGTTAAGAACCAGGTGTCAGCCAAAAGAATTTGAAGTATAGCATTGACCGTAGAAATAAAGACTCTTTCTGAACTATGAAAAGTAGAACTAGATGATTTTTATCGGATAATGGTATTACCATTTTTAAAGACTTCAAAGTAGTATTCGATGCAATATAACTTTATAGCATACTTCAATTCACATTTGACCTTATATAAATTCCTTCTAGAACCCAAATATTCTGCACCCTTCTCCTGCAAAATCAGCAAAAAAAGATGTGTTATATGAGAAAGTAAAGACAAAAAAATATGACAGAAGACAAAGCTTCAACTGTACAATTTTAAAAGGTTATGAAAAATAGTAAATTAACGCATGCACAGAAGCCAGCAGAGAGCAAGTCTTACCAGATAGGATTCCAGACCAGCTATTGCCTTGACCTAGAAAGTGGGAACCAATACAGCAGATATGACAAATGAAAATAAAGCTTCTTTAGCATTTGAATCCTCAAGTCCTACTGAATCATTATTTCATATCAATTATTCTTTTCACAGAAGGAAGAATCTAAAGCAAGTACAGAAGGATCTGGCCTTTCTAAAATACCAAAGCAGGTTATTATCACGATGCTAACTTATTTCAAGCACCTCCTATATATTTTCTGTTCTCTCTCAATCAAGTTGGACAGACCAAATAAAAATCATATTACCACCGTTCTGTTATCGGCAAACTTTGCATCTTATGGATTGAAAGGCCTCTTCTCTGTGGAATCTGGTAGATCAATGAAAAGTACAGGACAGCTCAATGGAAAGTACATAACTTAAAGAATGAGCCTTGGGTCTCCTTGTCATCTTCCTCTTAGTCCCGAGCCCCACCCAAATAAATAAACAAACAAACAAATAAATAAATAACTCCAACAAATAAAAAAAGAACAAAAAAACTGTTTCCTTATCATCTTCCGCACCTTCCTCAGATGATGAAGGTGCGTTGTATCTTGTATACTTAGAGGACTCAACACCACTGATTACTAATGACCAAAGAGTAATCAGTATTCTCAGTCAACAAAGAACCATTCTAACTTTTCCAAATATAACATAATGCTAGACTATGTAGCACAGACACTCCTATCATGGAGCTGTGTGTCGTGTTCGAAACGTGTCCGACACGCACGTCAGACACATTTTGTGTGTATTTTTAAGAATTTACCGCGTATTCGCATGCATGTCCATATCGGTGTGGCCGTGTCCGTGCAACATAGGTGCTAGATTTGACCCCTTTGTCATCTCAACCCAGAAAAAAAATTTTAAAAGAAAAAAAAAGATCTCTTTTCCAATCAATGCCCCATGAGCACTATCCGTTCATACATATAGAATCTAGAATTACCTTTAAACATGTACTTCTCCTTTCTCATATAAATATAATATCCGGGCCTATCAATTACTTCAGATATACCTTGTACTCAATCTTCTTTTTGTTTTATTTGTCGGTTTGCACTAGAACTTGTAGCTTTGGAAATGTGACCTTGTTGGCTCTTCAGCTTGTATAGTGCCTAAGGGATTCCTATAGAAAATTTTATCATGTGATTTCTTTCAATAGACTCTTTTCCAGTCTAGAGGAATTGGAATAGTTGCACATTGGTTGCATGAGCTGCATAACAAAGTTAACTCTCCATAAACTTTCTATCAAGTTTCATGGCAAGTCCCTACTTGCTCTTAGTAGTCTATGCTTGGAATTTGAGCACCATCTTTTCAAGGATCGGCACTAGGTTGGTGCATAGTCACAAACTTGAAAAATCATATGCGAAACTTTCTCAATTTGTGAGGCAATGTTCAATAGCTAACCAGTTTGATGGGAAATTGTTTAGATATGCTGATGATGATGACAAGTTGACTCTAAATTTGGGTATCAGTATATTAAGCCACAACAACCTAAATATAACAAGATATCGTGCTAAACCCACACTATACAAACCTATATAAGAGCAGTCACTACTAATTAGAGGACATTTCTTAAAATGGATAGATATTTAACAAACCCAAGAGGCAATGAACATTATCATAACAGGTTGGCAATTAAGATGAATGATGAACTAGTTTTCTGAAACTAGATAGAGCATTTTAAATGCATCTATATAAAATCTACTAATAGTATATAAAAACTTAATGATGTGAAACGTGTACGTTTGCGGAAGCAATAGATAAAATAACTCAATTAAATGTTTCATCAACAAGAACGATCGCTGGTAGGAAAGCTTAAAACAGTTAATATTAGCTATGTTTCTTTAACATGCATGTAATAAATCAATTCAAATATCAAAGTACTAATTAAATGTTATTATGATGCAGGTAAAAAATTCTACTATCAATAAAGAAGCTAGAACAACTACAAGGTGAGAATCACATGCTCGCAATTTTAAAGTAGACAGAGTTTTGATAAAAATTTACAGATGTATATTCGACTTGTAAATAAAAAAAATGTGAATTAGAATTAGACCACTAATATGTCTGTAATCTGGTTCTGAATTATTATAAATTGTAGACCTTCTCGTCATGAATCCGATGCTTCGAACAGTGCGTGATTTGGACTCCAAACGGATGAGATATGGTCTATTGTGCTTGCTGGTCTTGGATGGAAGCTTGTGTTGTTTGGCCTTTGATGAAACTTGTTCTTAGCTATTCTTTGCAAAGAAGCTTTTGTGTTGACTATTCTCCGCAAAGGACCTTTTGGCTTGGGAACTTGTGCAAGGATTGTTGGTTGTTTGTGGAAACAAAATTGTGCGGGGATTTTGCGGCTATTTCTCTGAATATATTTTTTCTCTAGGGTTTTGAGTTGGGAATTAGAGAAATAAAATTAAGGTTTAGAATAGGATTTAAAGATCGAAAATAAGAATTAGGGTTTGGAAGAGGAGAGGGGAGATAGGGGAGAGGATAGGCTACTTATGATTTCATACTCTAAACTTAACTTTCTCTAGGGCTTCCCACCAAAGAGAGAATTTGGAGAGAGAGAGATCACAACTCACACAAATTTGAGTAAAAATTTTCATATCTCCATTGTTCATTGAAAAAATGAATACATAAGGTCTTTATATATGCTACAAAATTATACTCTCATATTTCTATTTGAATTACATAATCTAACTCTTAAAAGAAATCAAAAGTCTAAAACAAAGAAAAATACAAAAAAAGAAAACTAGTAATCTTACTACAAATCAGATTACTAAAAATCAAAAATACACGAAATAGAAACTAAAAATTCTAATACTAGTAGAACTACTAAATCTATTTTAAGTTGGGGTGACTTCTCCAATGATAATACACGCGCTGCTTTGATTTTCACAACATTCTCCCCGAGTTGGAGAGAGCTCGACTCCGTCGAGTCAGCAGTAGGAGTGATGTCATCTTGCTTCAAAGTGTCGAAATAAATATGTTGTATTGCATTTCGGTCTTTCGACGAGTCATCAGTCAGTGTTCTTCCTTTCCATCGAACCAAATACTTACGAGTCATGATAACTTTGTAGAGATAAAAAAAATCCTAAAAGATCATTATACATGATAAAAGAGAGTTACATGATATAGATAGAAGACAGAGGGTAAATGGATAAATATGGGCAATAACTCAATGACCCAAATACTAATAACTTAACTTAACACTCCCCCTCAAGCTGGAGCATAGACATCTAATATGCCCAGCTTGTTACAAAGATTAGAATACACCTGAGGTGAGGCAGCTTTGGTAAGTAAATCAGTTAACTGCTTCAAAGATGGTGTCAACTGAAACATAACCACCTTCTTGGTCCAAGCATCTTTGACAAAGTGACAGTCAATCTCAATGTGTTTGGTTCTTTTGACTCCTTTCATAAAACACTGGATTCTGGGTAATATAGATGGCAGACTGATTGTCACAATGCATAAGCCTTGGTCCAGACTGTCTGAAATCAAGCTCCATCAGTAAAATTTTTAACCACACCATCTCGCATGTTGTATGAGCCATAACTATATACTCAGCTTCAGTACTTGAGCGAGACACAACATCTTACTTCTTGCTCCTCCAAGTCACTAGATTTTCTCCAACAAAAGTGCAATAGCTAATAGTAGACTTCTTATCACCTCGATCATCAGCATGTCCTGAATCAGAGTATCTAAAAATGTGTACATGTCCATGTTTCTTATACACCAACCCTTTTCCTGGACAACTCTTGATGTAAGCTAGAACCATCATCATAGCTAATTAATAGGTCTCTCTGGGCTGATGCATGAATCTACTCAGAACTCCGACAGTAAAAGTTATATCTGGCTATTCACCGTAAGATAGATCAACTTCCCAATCAATCTCCTATATCTCCCTGAATCATCAAGTGTATGACTGTCATCAAATCATAAATTCACATTGACTTTTATTGGTGTATTAGCAGGCTTGCATCCTAAATATCCTGTTTTCTCCAGAAAGTTCATAGCATACTTTCGCTGAGAAATTGTACTGTGTTTTTTATGTGCAACTTCAATTCTCAGAAAGTATTTTAGAGTCCATGTCCTTGATCACAAAATGACGCTTGAGATACATCTTAGTCTCCACTATTCCAGTTGAGTCACTACCAGTCAGCAAAATATTATCAACAAAAACAGCCAGAACTACAATGTTAGATCTTGTGCGCCGAACGAAGACAGAATGATTTAATGACATCAGCGAAAACGAATACCAGAAATAGTAATACTGAACTTCTCAAATCACGCCATTAGACTCTGCTTGAGTCAATATATAACCTTCTTTAGACGACAGACTTTAGTCTCCTCCTGAGCAACATAACCTGAAGATTACTCCATATAAACTTTCTTCTGAAGATCTCTATATAAGAAGGCGTTCTTGACATCCATCTGAAACAATGGTCATGACAAGTTAACAGTAATAGAGAACAGAATCCTGATAGATTTCATCTTGACAACTGACGAGAACGTCTCAAAATAGTTGATGTCATATGTCTGAGTATAACCCTTGGCCACGAGCTTGGCCTTATATCTATCAACAGATCTATCTGGGCGATACTTTGAAGCAAAGACCCAACAACAACCAACAACTACCGCATCTGTTGGTGCTGAAACCAACTCCCAAGTGCCTCTAAAAGCAAAAGCTTCCATCTCCTCATCCATAACCTTTTTTCAGGCAGATACCAATAAAGACTTTGTATAAGACCTGGGTATAGACTCAGAAGACAAAGAGAGAGCAAACTAGCGAAAAGTGGGGTTTAGATGATCATAAGAAATGAAATTCAAAATAGAGTGATCAATGCAAGATCGTTTACCTTTTCGAAGAGCAATAAAAATATCAAGATCGGAGGGAGAAGCTGATGGTGGAGGAGGAGGTTCGTCTACCGGAGATGGATTAGTCGGAATTGGTTTGAAGGCAGGAACTTTTAGGTGATGAGTGTAGACGTATCTGAAATCCCAACTAGCTTTGATTGAGGTGGATCTATAGTTTCTACTGGCGGTACTGCCGAAGCAACAGTAAAAGCAGGTGTAGGCAATGGCACAAACAGTGAAGGAGGAACGTCTTAAATATGGTGACAGGAACCTGTGTAGAAAAATATGAAACAGACTCAAAGAATGTGACATCAGCATATACCAAATACTTCCTGATTGAGGGATTATAGCACTGGTATCCTTTTTTGTGTTCTAGAATACCCAATGAAAACACACTTTATACATCTAAGAGATAGCTTATCTAACCCAAGAGACAAGTCCTAAAAAACAAATGCATCCAAAAACATGGGGAGTCACGTAGAAGGGGTTTTGTTAGCATAGAGATAAGAAAATTGAGAACTTTTATTGAGAACAGAAGAAGGCATCACATTAATTAGATAACAAGCACTTAACACATCATCAGACAATAAATATTTCAGAACACTCATATGAATCATTAAGGTTCTAACAACATCTAGAATATGTCTATGTTTTCTTTCAGCAACTCCATTTTGTTGGGATGTATGAGAACAAGAATTCTGATGAATAATTCCATTTTTTGAACAAAAAATAAGACATCTTTTTTTAAACACTCCAAGACATTGTTAGTACGAAGCACACGAATGAAAGTAGAAAACTGATTTTTTTATTTCATTAAAGAAAGACTCAATTACACTGGACACTTCTGACCTCTCTTTTAGGAGATACAAGCACATCATGCGAGAGAAATCATCAACAAAGAGCAAAAAATATCTAAAACCTTTAATAGAGGGCACACGACTAGGACCCCAAATATCAGAGTGGACTAACTCAAAAGCAAAACTACTACGACTATTGACTCGACTCTGAAAAATAGCACGATGATGCTTACCTAATTCACAAGACTCGCAACCTAAAGAAGAGATAGAGGACTAAACAGGAATAACATACCGCATTTTTTATACCAAAAGATGACCCAAGCGTCAGTGCCACAGTAAAACCGGATTAGGCTGACCTGCAACCAAGCTCATAGGGGTCACTCGATCGTCCAAATAGTATATGACCTCCTCGCTCATGCCCTGAACCAATCCTCCTCCCAGTCGACATGTTCTAAAACACACGTTATTTTGCAGTTATTTTGTTTAGTAAGCTGACTGATAAACAAGAGACTAACAGAAAATCATGAAATATAAAGGACATTAGTAAGGGTCAAAAATGGTGTAACCTGAACTACCTCTTGCCTAGTACAGGTGAATGGGTACCATCTGCAATTTTAATCGAGGGTGGGTAGTAGACATGTTTAAGAAAATAAACTTTTGTGTAATATTGTCATGTGGGATGAGCCTCCAGAGTCTAATATCTAGGGCTTTTGAGGAGAGGCAGTATAGGCGTGCATACCTGAAGCAAATGCATGAGTCGCTGAAAGATTGTTCTGAGAGAACTCTTACTGTCAAAGTCGATCATACTCCTCTTGTGTCACTACAACAGTGGAAGATTCAGGAAGAGTGAAGGAAGTGGATGAATAGTCCTGATGAGTGCTACGCGGAGCAGAAAAATCAGATTCAGATAGCAGTACCCACTCAGGTCGACCAAATTTCTCCCAACACTTCTCGGAGATGTGATTAATGCGTCCACAGTGCCTGCATTGTCGGGGTTCTTTCTCAGAGGCACTTTGTCTGCCTCCATAGGAGCCAATTCCACGTCCAACAAATCCACGTTCTCGTCCTCCAAAATCGCGGCCACGACCACGACCTCTAACACGTCCAGAAATCATGGCAGACTGCTCAATGGATGGTACAGAGGAAACATCAGCTCCAGTAGATACTCGCAAAACTCTCGAGAAGGTGACAGTTAATGTGAGAATACTATCTCCGCCCAGAATTTAGCCCCGCACTTGGGATCATACTGAAGGGATCAAGTCAGATAGAAACTTTGACACTGTGAGATCCTGATAATACCCCATCAGTGTTGTTGCATCAGTAACAGCAGGTTAATGCATCTCTAACTCATCAATACGACCTTTGAGTTCATCATAGAACTCAGACACAGATTTATCTTCTTATTTGAGCTCAAACAGGCACTCATAGATCTCAAACACCCTCGAGGGATTCTTCTCATTGCCAAACATCACCTTCAGTGTATCCCACATGTCCTCAGCGGTAGTCAGAAACATGATGCTACCACTAATCTTCTCCTCCAAACTGTTGAGAAGTCATGTAGTCACAGAATAATCTCCAGTAAGCCAAGTCACATACATGGGATCTGTATCAGCAGGTGGAGGTTGTAGGAGGTGAGTCAATTTTTCCTGAGCGCCAATGAATATGCGGATCACCTACACCCACAATAGGTAGTTGGAGCCATTCAACTTCACCGTAGTCCCCAACATTGTTTTGAAAACAGAAGTCTCAACTATCGGAGAGGAGATCA
Source organism: Agave tequilana (assembly GCA_038442645.1). Lineage (NCBI taxonomy): Eukaryota > Viridiplantae > Streptophyta > Magnoliopsida > Asparagales > Asparagaceae > Agave > Agave tequilana. Next base: position 49,473 of record JAVJIF010026282.1, read on the forward strand.
TAGTGGAAGAGGAACTTGTAGCCTCAGACATAATAGCCAGTAGATAGATCACCAGAAATCAGAAGTAGTAGCAGGAAATAGCCAGTAAGCAAGAGAACCAAGCAACTTAGTTACCAGATAGAGGCATAGACAGCTAGAATTGCATCAAGAAAATAATATCTCAGTCTGAAATAGCCAGATCAGATGTAAAAATCTGATTTTTAAGCAGGAAACAGATCAGTCTCACCAGAGAAGTCTTGTAGAGCATCCAAATAACCAGATCAGATGTAAAATGATTTTTACGCAGTAAACAGATCAGATCTCACTAGAGAAGACTTGCAGAGCATCCGAATAGCCAAATCAGATGTAAAAATCTTGTTTTTGAGTAGTTATGGCCCTGTTTGAGACCTCTGGAGAAGGCAGGAGAGGGTGGCACCCTTTTAGGGTTTGAAGGGGTGGCGGCACTTGGAGAAGGGGCGGCACCTCTTGGAAAGGGTGGCAGCACTTGGAGAAGGGGCCGGCAGCAATGTGGAGGTGATGGTGAAGGAAAAGGAAGAAGAAATTTGAGGAAAAAAGAAAGAAGATGGTGAATTTAAAGATTAAAGTTTCTCTGGCTCTGATACCATGTAGAGAAATAGAAAAAAACCTAAAAGATCATTATATATGATAAAAGAGAGTTACAAGATATATATAGAAGACAAGGAGAGTAATGGGTAAATATGGATAATAACCTAATAATCAAATAACCCAAATACTAATAACTTAACTTAACAAACTTCATCATCCAATATTTTATCAATCTGATCAACTATAGTATGTAAAATATTTGAAATTGGTGGAATAGAGGGTCTCTCAAAAATAGACTCATGGGATGGCTCAAAAATAAGGAAGTTACTAGGATTAAAATTAAAACTTTTGCAATCCACTAGATCTTCAATATTGAAAATAAAACTGATACTAAAATCTATAACATAAACATGATAATTTAGTTTCATCAAGATTTGAAACGGATCGGTACTACAAGGAAGTAAAACAATATCACTAACATTAAAAGTTTTAAATATGTTTCTAACATCAATTTGTAACTTGTAGTTGGTGTTGTTTTGAAGCATCTTATTATTAACTTCCTTGTGTAATTTGTGATGTGATTCCACGTGCACATGCGATGATGCAAATGATAATGCAGACTCGCGAGGACTCTTCCTAGACTCTATTGACAATTTCAGTTTGTTCGTAAGTTTGGGTTGGGTGACGGTGGAAATTTTCGATTTAATACCTAACATAGGCCATAAGAGAAAGGGAATGGTGTCGGCAGTAGAGGAAGAAGGAATTGGTGACTATAACAGGTAATGACAGTAGGAGTTGGTAGTACAAGAGGCGGAAAGGTGTGCTGGCAGTAAAGCAGAGAAAACAACACTAAACTCTTTAATCACATGAGTGACTTTCGAGGAGATAGCGTTATCAGACTTAGGGACTTCAATGAAAATTTTATTAGTGATGGCAATCTTAAATGAACTTGGACAGTTAGCAGCAACATGCTCATAACCTTGACAGTTGTAACACTTGATTATAGGACTAAGTTTGGAAAAGTCATTTTTAATGCTTTTATTTTTGGTGTTACTTTTAATGTTTTATCTTTGGTGTCTTTAATATCATGCTTAGATGGAGGTATAATGGTACTAGACTTGTGAGGTTGAATAGATAGGGAAGGTCTAGCTGCTGGTGCTTTTTGATGATTGTAGAAATATAATGGTTCGTATATATCTATGAGTACTTCCTCCATTTTTTTCATGTTTCAATCGGTCGTTGGCCACGGAGTACTACTCGCCTTTTTACCATATCGGTCCAATATTGGTTAGCTTGTCAGTCAATTTCATAGTGCGAACCTGACTTTCTCAGCTTCAGAAAGTGGGTACCGGTGGAACTACATGTTCATGCTGCGTAGCCAATCTAGAAAAACTTGAGGATATCTTAAATAACCAAAATAATTCAGACAACCATCAAAAGTCAGTGATCCATAGTGGTAGGCATTTTTTATTTTTTATTTTTTAAATGCAAGAAAGCGGTTAAATTTCTAACAAGCGCCTAAATGATGCAAATCTATATTAATTTTATTTTTTTTTTTGTTTTTAAATAGATTTTTGGGTTAATCAAACCCTAATCTTACCAGTCCAATTGGCCAGATCGGCATAACTCAAGTGGGAGGTTTTCGCTCTTGGCGTTCCTTAATTACAAAATCACGTTAAATACCCTTTCTTAGTTAAACACCAATCTTATGAAATTTCAGGAAAAGATTCACCCATCAATGATTCCTAAATTACACTAATTTTTTTGGATTTTAAATAAAATTTAACTAAATGCAAGAAACTACGTTTAAATGTTTCTAGATGCAAATCCTACCTAACTGTGCATTGATACCAAACGGATGTGAAATGTGTATGTGTGCGAAAGCATTAGATAAAATAATCTAATTAAATATTTCACCAACGTTCGCTGGTCGGAAAGCTTAAAACAGTTAATATTAACTATGTTTCTTTAACATGCATGTAATAAATCAATTCAAATATTAAAGTACTAACTAAATATTGTTATGATACAGGTAAAAGGTTCTACTATTAATAAAAAAGTTACAGCAACTGCAAGACAATCAGAATCACATGTTCGCAATTTTAAAGTGGACTAAAGATCAGTTTTGATAAAAAAAATTAGAGATGTATATTCGACTTGTAAATAAAAAAGTTGTGAATTAGAATTATACCATTTATGTGTATGTAATCTGGTTCTAAATTATTATAGCTTGTAGATCTTCTCGTCACGAATCTGATGGTTCGAACAGTGTGTGATTTGGACTTCAAATGGATAAGATATGACTTATGTGCTTGCTGGTCTTGGATGGAAGCTTGTGGTGTTTAGTCTTTGATGAAACTTATTGTTGACTATTCTTTGCAAGGAAGCTTGTGTGTCGACTATTCTCTGCAAAGAACCTTTTGGCTTGGGAATTTGTGCAAGGATTGTTGGCTATTTGTGGAGAGAAATTTGTGAGGTGATTTTGTGGTTATTTTTTGAATATATATTTTTCTCTAGGGTTTTGAGTTCGGAATTAGAGAAATAGAACTAAAGTTTATAATAGGATTTAAAGATCGAAGATAAGAATTAGGGTTTGGAAGAGGAGGAGATAGGGGAGAGGATAGGCTAGTTAGAATTTCACACTCTAAATTAGAGTTTCTCAAGGGCTTTCCACCAAAGAGAGGAATTTAGAAAGAGATCATAACTCACACAAATTTGAGAAAAAACTTTCATATTTTTATTCCATTGAAAAAATGAATACATGAAACTTTTATATAAGTTACAAAATTGTAGTCTCCTATTTCTATTTGAATCACATAATCCAACTTCTAAAAGAAATCAAATATATTGAAGAAAGAAAAATACATAAAAAGAAAACTAGTAATCCTACTACAAATCAGATTACTAAAAATCAAAATAAAAGAAATAAAACTAGAAATCTTAATACTAGTAGAACTACTGTATCTATGTTGAGTTGGCGTGTATTCTTCAACGATGATACACGTGCCATGATCTTGGTGCTTTGATTCTCGCATCATTTAACATACATATAACTTAACTTAAACATAAGTAATCATGCATTTAATATGAGAATTAAGCATGTAGACATTAAGCATGCATGTAAATCAAGTGACCACTTAAAGAAAGGTGGTCCATAAGATCTACTAACAGTATCTAGAAACTTAACATGCTATAAATTACCTTAAACAACAGTAATCATGCATTTAAATATGAGAGCTAAGCATATAGACACTTAACATGCATGTAAATCAAGTGACAACTTAAGAAAGGTAGTCAAGGTTTAGGTATTTGAGTAACTCAAATACCATGCAACTTAACGAATAGTAGTCATGCATTTAGCTTCTTTTTTCCTTTTTTTCCTTTTGAACAAAGGCTGTAGCCTGGTCTCAAACTTACATCGTCCCATAACCCAACCCCGCCCCTTCACCAAAAAGCCAGACCTCACTGTTTACATTTAGCTATTGAGAACTCAAAACATTATGCATTCCCAAGATTTATCTAAATTAAGTAGTGGTAGTTTAATACAAATAACATTACAAGAATATCAGCCAAAAATGCCATGCATATGATGCATATGTCCGAGTAGTGAAAATACGTCACAAGAAAGGGAAAGCTAGTGTGGTCTATTTTAAATGAGTATATGGGAAATAAACACATAGTGAGAGATAAAATAGACCAAGAAATGATGCATGTTGCAACCCCCACGAGAAGAAAGAAAGAAAGAATGAATGAATATGGAAAAAATCAGTATAAAAATATCTAACTGTAATGCGGGCAAAATCACCACCGTCAGGCATCCCTCCATTAAGCATAATTCCAACATCAACAGTTGCATTTCAATATGGTAGATCATTCTAAGGATCTCGAGTCAGTTCCCTCTAATATTTTTCATTACACCCAAAACCAAAATAAATGTTTGCCTTGCAAATGCTCAGGCTGGTGAAGAAAGATAATGGAGAAGAGAAACAGTGATAATAAAAGGCATGAGAAAGAAAAAGGAATATAGGACACGAGGCAGCATCTTGTTTGAAGGTTCAACAAAAAGAGGTCGAAATCTGGAAACTGTAAAAACAAAATTATGAACATGGAAAGCAGAGACGCATCCCAGTTCAAGTTTTTAGTAGTACGCCAGAAACAATCATCTCCCAGTCCAACCTTCCATCTAGAATACGGCAATGGGGTTTGCAAGAGGTTTGATATGGTAATGAAGACAAAAATTAACTTCACTGTAGCTTTCAAAACTTCAAAGAGGAAACTAGTTATATTTCCACTACTTTTCAATCTTTTTATTGATTCCCAAAAATCTAATGGGACCTTAACTTTAATCTTCCTAAAGCATAAATTTAAAGGGACTCAATATAAAGTATAAAACCATAGAAAC